>JAUCMT010000036.1:15731650-15745796 GCA_032357475.1 Enteromius thamalakanensis
CGTTCCCAAAGCGTCTCGTCGACGCAGCGTCTCGTTCCTTCAAGGAACAGGGTTATATACATAACCTGAGACGTTTTTGATTATATTAAACTTTTTTTTTTATTATCAACATTCTAAAGGCATTCTAAAGGCATTTTATTGAGAACAACAAATACATGCATTTAGTTTAATAACTGTGCCAATTTCTGTAATTGTGGCTCCTAATTGTTGGACCTGTGTCATACAGTGAGAGGGGTTCAAAGATTGCTGTTGTCTTGGTCTTGCGACAAAAGATAGCCTACGATACAGCACGATTAGAGCACAGTGTGTTTACTGGTACAATCAACGTTTACTGACCAACGAATAAAAATGTGACATAAAATCAACACATTCCTCAAGCTCTTATGCCTTCCCTATTTGTCACTTTTTTTAGCACACATAAAAACTAAAACTGGTAAAGTGTGATTTATCATGCTCTTTTTCTTTACTACTAGTGCATGCTGATGACGTTTTATTCAAATGTGTCATATCGTACGAGTCAATAGTATCACCATTGTACAGTCTACACACAAGTCGAAGACAAGTTTTAAGGTCACGTATACATTGTAAATTTTCAGGAGTGACAACTTAATTTAAATTGTGAATAGTTTTTAAGTAATTCTGGTATTTAAATTTATGCTACTAAACAGCCTTTTCTCTGCAAATTCTGATCTAAAAGCTATAGTAACTGCCTCACGGTACACGGTCATTGGCGTTACCATGACGTTTGGTTCCATACACACTGCACAACATTTCTGTAAATGCGGTTGTCACTACATGCATTTTGCAGGAGTTAATTCGGTAGCAGAATGCGGTTGTCACTCATAAATTACTGAACCGTGTGTGTGTACAAAACAGAATTAAGCACTAAAAGGTGAACTAACAACCAAATTTAAATACAGTGTGTAAATACGTGGCCACAGTGTGAAATGCAGTGATGCTATAGGATTGCAACACAGTTTGTTTTGGGCTTTAAGGGTAAGCAGAAGTTTGAAATACACAGTAATACTGAATATCCAGATGGGACCAATACTGTTGAGAGTGATATTTAGATAAACATGTAAATGTGTTGCACATTTTCCTCTCAAAAACAAAAATGCACCAGCAAAATGACAGCACTGAGAAAACAGCAGAGATCAAAGTAATGCAGATACATGTGCATATGATGTATTAGGACTGTAGAGAGCACCTCGATATGAAAACAAAGCCAAAACCCAAGCAATTTAGAAACATGAGATAGGACATGTCTGGGAAAAAGGACATATGGTACTCTACAATAGAATGTTTTAAAGCATGAGTTTCAAATCTTATTTGTGGAAAGCTACTTTCCTGCATACTTCAGTTCCAGTCTTGCTTCAACACACCTGTCTAGATTCATCAAATAGCCCTAAAAATGCTGATTAGCTGGTTGAGATGTGTTTGAGCAGGATGGTAGCTCTTCAGAAATAGTGTTGGGGCCCCTGTTTAAAAGAAAGTACCTCAAAGTATGCTGTATTTAATTTGTATCTTGTCAATAAAGTCAGTTTTGTAAATTTGCATTAATCTCCATCATATACATACTACACAGAGAGTTGTTCACTGACAAGCTGCACTAAACAATGTTGGTAATCGAGTGAATTTTGCAGTTTATTAAAATTACAGTTTGTTAATTAAAATCACCTGTACCATCTTATAATATATTGTTTAAACCAAAGCAGTTTGCGAGTGTTTTTGCTTATGGATAGCTAACCCTGATGGACTGAAAAGAATAAATGAACTTATTATTATTTTTTTTTTTTTACAATCAAAGAAAGCACACCTACAGTCACCACAGACCAATGGTAACTTAAAGGTCTTAGTTCCCTTAGGTCTCTTTGGCTAGCTATAATGAATTCCAGATTCAAACAAACTCAAATTCAAATTTCAACACACTTGCCTGGAAGTTTGTAGAGCACTGGTCAATTCCTGGTCAACTCAATTCCTGGAGGGCAATAGCTCTGCACAGTTCAGCTCCAACACTAATCAAACACACCTGTCCAGCTAATCAAGCTCTTCAGGATCACTAGAAAGTTCCAAACAGGTGTCATTTGCAACTGGTTGGAGTTAAACCTTGCAGAGCTGTGGCCCTACAGGAATTGAGTTTAAGACCACTGTTCTTTAGCTGATTCAGGAGTGTTAACATGGGGTTACACACAAAACAATGTAGTATGCACAATATAGAGTGCTGTGCATGTGGGACTGTAATTCTGCAACAGGGATGCACTAAAAATGGAGAAGACTTGTAAACCTAAACCTTGTGTGTGGTATACAAATGAACATAGAACGTAGTGTTATAGTGGTGACTAGGGGTAGGGGTGTGGGGTGATGACATCATTGTTTCACAAAAAATACAGATTTGCTGTCCATACGAAAACGCAAGAGCGCTATTTTCAGATTTATGCAATGTGGACCCACTTTTAAAATATAGCAGTTTCACTCTACCAAAATCCATGTGGACGAAACACCAATACTATACAGTATAACACTTTTCCATGTGGACGGGGTCCAAGTCAGAAAATAAACAATAAGACTGGCGAAATCATTGTTGTAGTGAAAAGTGACTAGTAAGTTCATTTTTGTCAGAGAAGGAGCAAGGAAGATTTGTTTTTATGGTAAGGAAATACATATTCACTTATAACTGGGTTTCCCCTCAATAAACTACTAATTTGCTGCTTATTAATAGTAAGTAGGTATTGGGCTGGTTTATGGGATCTAGAATTTTTATCATATAGAAACCATTTGTGTGTACTTAAGAGCCAATATTCTAGTAATATGCATAATACTAGTATATTACACTACAAATACATTGTGGTTGAATGAATGCAAAGCACTTTGTACACCATTTTCTTCACCTGAATTTAGCACAATCGAACTTTAGATTGCTCAAAACTGATGCTAATGCTAGCTGCAAATGCGTTTTATTTAGGCGCACAAGAAGGCAAGGTATGATTCTTTTTAATGGAAATGTAAGTTGTTCTACAAACAGAACATTAGCCATTGCTTTAGCCCTGTGCTCATCAACCATTTAACATTGTGTGCCCTTAAAAAGGCAAATTATGTTTCCAAAGTGTTGTTTTGGGTAATAACTTTCCTAAGGCCCATTTTAAAGTAATAAACCTGATTTATTAAAGGGCAAAGCAAAAGCAGAACAGTTCTCTGTGGCTAGCCTTGTTCGTTTCCCTAAAGGAAGAATCTATTAAACACTTAGCCTTACCTTGCCCTTCATTTCATTAATAGGAGGCACAGATGCCGGGGTCTGCTCCAGCGAGATAGGATGGGTGGCAGGAATAGCAAAACTACATTAGGGATTACTGGCTTTGAGGAGGTCCACACCACTCAATCTCACATTCTCTTCACATGGCGGCAGAGAGTGATCAGTGGCACTGCTGTTTTTGCAGAGCCAGCACTGGCCACTGCTTAGGTAACACTGGTGTCAGTATTTAAGCTGTTGGTGATTAATCACACTCTCTATTAAAAAAAGGAGAGACACAGAATCAAATCTCGAGGAAGATAAGTTAAATTATCTCAGTGAAGCAGGTTCCGCCCTCTCAAGTATCAACTGCAGAGGAAAATATAGCTGCCAACATTCTGGTCATATTTTGAATTTCATGCATCAGCTCAGTAATATTGTGCTTTTCACATTTTTTATTTTATTTTTTTTTCACTTTAAGTGTGACAGAGTCTCTGCATATGATATTGTAGGGTTGTCAGTGAAAAAATGTTGGCAAGAAAACCGCCAATGACAACTGTAAAATAACAATTGTATCCTTAATGGAGAAAATGGTAATGTGAAAGCTCTTTCTTTGCTCCTTGGAATAGTTTGGTGAACAGTTTTCTGTGTTGATGTTCTGTGGCTCCAAAACTTTGTGATTACCAGAGAAAATGGGTTCAGAGCCCACCAATATATACATTTAAATAAATAGATAAAAACAAGCATTATCATCAATATATATTACAGTGGTTGTAACACAGAAATCTATCAAAATTATATTTGTGTCAATTAAAATAATCGTAAAAATCGTTTATTTTATATATTTTTAATTCATATTGTTTAAAAAAACTATTTTACTTGGTCATTTATTCATCACATGTATTTGCCCACACTTACCAACACATAGCTGCTTAATTTGAAGAATATTAGATTCTAAATTCGGATTGGTTGACAAATACCTAAATGAGGGTTTAAAGGCAGTTAAATGCTTAATCCTGATTGGTTAATGGGCTTTCCAAATGGAAAGCTGCTTGTTTTTAAAGCTACTGGTTGATGAATATACTAACACTTGCAATTATTTTGGGGGAATTTGCGTTTTGCTAAATTTTGCCCGATTGGTTTACTTGAACTAATGTTCTGAGGTGTGCAGCTATTTAATGAGAATTCATGTGAGGTCAAAAGATTTTGGTTGGTTTAAGATTGGTCACTGTGTGACCAAAAATAGCTTCTTGGTTTAAAAAAATCTCTAAATAAGCTTCATACAACTGGTGCTACTTACAAATATACTGTATGTTATATAGCAAATATAGAATGTCACTGTCAATAATGATATTTGGTTTGGCTTATCAAGGTGAGACATTATTTGTAACTCTAGATGCATTGTGTCTCCGCTGTCAGATACTAGCATGCTCACTTCCTCTGACCTTTTCCCAGAATAGTTTAGCTGACAGGAAGTTCACATACAGTACAACGTTTCCACTTCAAAAGGATTTATGGCAAAATCAAATTTTCTGCCTTCATTTTCACAGTGTAACATGGTTTTGACACAGCTGACCTTGCCTCTACTTTTCGATTTAAAACAGTCCATTACAATGTTTCACGCTGGTACTCTATACTTCTCCTAAACCTGAATGCCTAAATAAGACAGCTATTGTATTTTACTGTTGATGTAGTTTCCTTTTATTATACAAAATTGCTGTAAATCTTAATAAAATCAGGACGGCATCAGAGAGTAATAGCTGTGTGAAGCTCATAGCATTATCATAACAGACCATAGCACCATTAAGCATAATTGTCTAAATTTCCAAGCCTACAAATTCTTTCTTTAATTCCTAATATGATTTCGCATCTCAGTGGGGGATTACGTTTAAAAGAAATGTCTCCTCTTTTATTGACAGCTGAAATATTTCAGTTGGCTTCAAGGAATTAAGTGATTATGTAGAAGAGATTAGGAATGCAATCATTGTGGGCTTTGAGACAATTTTGCAGCGTTATTGTGAAGTAGCCTGTAGCGCATACGCCCTCAAAATGTCTTTTGCACACACAGAAAGACATACTAACAAAACTGTCTGGATGCTAAGTAAGATAATAAGAAATATTATTAAATCATATTACACACAAAAATATGAAAGAAGTGCAAACAGCATAATCAGACAAACAGCATACATTTTTAAATGTTATATTTGAATTTATTTGTCTTTTTTAAATAGATTGAATTGGTCAAGAGGTTCACTTTTTGAAGGCCCCAGGTTTAAAACCAATCCATTGCATACTTTTTGAATAAATCATACAGAGTTGATGTATATCAGGAACAGGGGCATTTGGTAGGATTTGGTTTAGTGATTTTTCTGGAACAGAGCGAATGGAGGATGTTGCTTCAGGCAAATATGTTGTCTAGAGGGAAAGATTATACTTCATGTAATGAACTTGAAAGGATTTTTATTTTGAGCTAGTACATGAAATGAAATGAACTGAAAAACAAAACAGCATTTTTCTTGCTTTTTAAATCAAAGGCCTAACGTGACCCCTGAATAATTAAATCTTTTTGATTTTATGAATTCTCTCTTCAATTTTATCCCCAATGTTAGAAGCCTGTCTCTGTTTATTTGCAGTAATAGACTTCGGAAAGATCAAAGGCACAGCAGAATAAGGAGTTGTCAGAGTGTGGCACTCAGAGAAATTATCTCTTCATGGCTGTAGATTATTGGACAAGGCCTTAGGGGACATTAGCTTCATTTGCATCTCTGCCATGAGTATGTGCAAGAGTGGGCTTTGAATCTGTCCGGTTGGCAGTGTCTTCTTATCACTCCATAGCTTTGCAGTGATGCTGAGGCCATATCAAATCCAGTATGCTCAGGGATGAACTGGCTGGAATAGCAAAAAAAAAAAAAGACACAAAAAAACAGGAACCTCTGATATGGAGAGAAAGCCCTAGGGAATCCTTCTTTATTGTTAGCAACAACTTCTAAGTTCTAAGTCCTGGTGTGAGGTTATGTGTGTGAGGGGGAGAAATTGTTTATTATGCCATAACTACACTCTAATAATAAATAATAAACAATAAAAACGAATTAATTAAATTAAGTATATTATATTATTTTTCTGTAAAACAATTAGACAAAACAAAAAAATGCAACTGTAAATATCAATTTAATGTGTTTTCACATTTATTTTTAAAACAATTTTTGAATGAGTGCTGTCATCCTTCTCTTACAAGCACAATTAAAATAACACTTTTTTTCATCATTCCTTAAAACTCAAAATGGTGTAAACTAGGCACTGTAGATTCCTATTCCATCAAAATGATATACTGCATGCTAGAGATATTCTCAGGTAGAAAGACACTGCTTAGAGTAGTTAATATAAAGTACAAAAGAAGGACCTGAAATGAAAAGATCAACAGAAAAAGTGCTTGGAACAAAGATCACAAAGCCTCAAGTAGACAGTCCGTTTTTATGGCATGGCTCGAAACAATTGTGAAGGTCTGGGATGTCGCTGTCTTGTCTCCTCAAACAGATGTGCAGGAAGGCATTTTGCAAATATTCCGCCGTATTGGTCCCCTCCTGTTAATGAAATAAACCCAACACTTAGTCTAGCAACATAACATAACAAAAACATAACAAAAGTTAAGTGTATTTTGTGGAAATCGTGTATAATCATATACAATTATGGTCAATCCCTCTTTTAGAATTTGCACATTGTTAATTATTTTACCAAAATAAGAGGGATCATACAAAATGCATGTTGTTAAATTCTTTATACAAATTCAGCTGCACAGGTGTCGACAGGGATGAGCTGCTCTAGTGTTTTTCCGCTGAACAGAGGCACAAGACAAGGCTGCCCACTGACAACAATGCTGTTTGCCCTTTTTGTTAGAGCCTTTGGCCCAGGCAGTTCATCAGGATGAATTAATTTCTCCTTTCAATATAGACAATTGTAAACAACACATTTCTCTGTTCGCTGATGATATTCTATTACATTTGTCTGAAATGTCTACCTCTATTAATCAACGTCTTAAAATATTTAATGATTTTAGTGAAGTGAGCAGGTATAAGAATAACTGGGAGACATACGGCTACTATCTGTGTCCTTTTTAATTCCATTTAATGCATTCACATATCTAGCAATTCAGATTCTTCCTTCACTCCAGGCTGTGGTCAAACAAAACTATAGTTGTGTGTTCAATAATATCAGACGGGACTTAGGGAGATTGGGCGCACTTTTACTTTCTTTGAAATGCAATAAATTGCAATTATAAAAATTAACGTTTTCCCCTAGGCTTTATTTTTGTTTAGCATGATTCTCCTTGTAAAAAGAATTCAATGGCATAATAACTAAATTCATTTGGAACAACAAACGTCCAAGAATTAAACTTAAAACATTACAGAGAACTCCTGTTAAACGGGATTTGGCGCTTTCTAACATTCAACAGTATTTTTTGAGCACGATTGCGGCTCTTTTAAGACATGGTTGGAAGTAAATTCTGACATTTCTTGGCGTAACATTGAAGCAGCTGCTGTGCATCCACACTGACTACAAGATTTGTTATTTACTGGTTTATAACAAACTGCTTAACCATGACTCCGCTGTACTTCCCATAATCACAATACAGCCCCTTACAAACTGAATTGGGACTGGATATGGGAAACAATCTCGGTGATGTCCAAGAATCCTGCTCATCATCTTATACATTATAAACTGATCCACAAGGCCTATGCAACTCCATATGTGTTACACAGAATAAAGCGCTCATTTTAAGTTGATTAAACTACCAGCCTGCTACAAAGTGCCTCAAACTCACAGTATGATGTGATGCCACTAACCTCAAAGAGTTTGGCCAATCCAGTCATTACATTGCAAACATGATTGCGTTTCCACACAAGATGATCTCCAGAAATTGGGTAAATCCAGCCAATCAGATTACAGGTTGCTTGATTGAGAAAGTAATATCCAGTTTTATGTGCGTTATGCAAAACCCTGCTCAGCCAACCACCCACAACCCTTTAAAACTGTGTCAGCTTGACACAGCTTGCAGGGCAAGCGCATACTATATCTCCCTCTGAAAATGTACAAATTCATTGCTGTGCCTCAAGTGCTTTTGTTTATCTGAAGATTTGTTTTCACTTTTCTATTCGATCTCGTCTTCTCTCCCTCTAAGGATTGTTGCACGAGACTTACAGACATTCTTTACATTTTATATTTACCCTGGCATCCTGTACTGCTTGTTTAATCAGCCAATGTCAATTCTTTCTCCTAACCGTATCTTCTCTTGACACTTCCTGTTCTGATGCTGGCGGCCGCCATCAGCAGCAACATCGCCTCCGTCTCCAACTGTACTGACACACAAACAGCAAGCCGCTGCTTGCCAGTACTGGCATTCTCATCAGTTTCTCATATTCCCCCTTCTAGTTCAATTCCCATTGGATATGTATCTATAAATCTGAAATGTCGCTCTCCAATTCCATCACCTCCAGGAGATCTGTTTTCCCTATTTCCGCCTCAGCATCATCTTATCATGGCTTCTGCTCAGATAAGTCTACAATCTGCAATAATGGTTACAACATAGCTTTGGATGCTGAACTTGCTTTGCACTTTTGGACTTTTTATCCTTGGAATGGCAGGTTCCTGCGAATAAGACTAACCGGGTCGTCATGCTAACCAACAAAAGCTCTTGGCTTCTAACTATATTTCCCAGTGGATACAATCAAGCCCAGCCTTTTCTATTTTTCTTGTTGAATACAATTTCACTCAAAAAAACAGATGCAAAATAGGTTGAAACAGTGTTTAATTTGATTATAATGATTCATTTCAGCCAACACACTGGCCTCCAGCAGTTAATGAAACAGCTGCTACAATGCCGCAGGTCTTAAAAAGGTGAGTCGTCTGCGTGAAGGGTTCAGCTCTTGTTTTTCCATGTGCGACAGAGGTAATCACAGACATTTTGCTTTATTGTCTAGGTGGTTTTAAAGCTCAGACCCTGCTGCTGACCAGCAATATTCATAATTGGTTATTCAGTTGTGTTCTTTCATACAAGCATATTGATCATGTAATCAGCACAAAGCAGTACATGATTCAGATCAGTTACAGATCAGTGAATACACTGCAAATTACGGATGGCTGATTCAGAAAGCAGATCACCTGGCACGAAATAACAAAATCATTAAGGGTCTTTTGTAATGGATAATCACAACTACCATGTTGTATCAGCATTTTAATAACTAGAAACTAGAGGAATTTGTGTGTGTAAATATATTTATACACACACACACACACACACACACACAGGAATAAATTACATTTTATACTAAATTCAGATCTAAGTTAAATTGTAATATTTTGCAAGGTCATTTTATTATGTACTTTTTTAAGGAAAAACTGCTGTTAAATTGATTTCTCTGTAACATCTCCCAAGTTTTGCTTTGTTAAGACATAAATACACGAGGCAGGTTATGCTTAATAAATCACAGCAGATGCAGCACTGTGATTTTCCATAATTGATTCTGTTATATTTCTGTTTATCATTGTGAAGCTGATTTGACAGTGTGCATTGCGCGGTGACTTGACTTGACATGATACACACTTTGCTTTCAGTCTTTGCTTTGAGAAGGAAAATAACCCAGTAAAACCAGTTATGCTGTTTGTTTTCAACAAAATAGATACAGACCTCATGAGACTAAACAGTAAAAGCGGCTGAACTGAAATAGAGCGGCATCATGTCAACAGCCATCGGCTGTTCAAGAAACCCGTGGTAAACAAACATCGAAGGTCCTGAATCATTTGGCTTGGTATCGGTGACATACAGAAAACAGCCAATTTCATGACTTGCCTGAAGATCAGTCCAGATCTGATCTGAGTACTGCTGGTCTCCAGCTACAGCTGCCTGGATGCTGTCTGCAGGTTCTCCTGGCCTGTCAGGTGATTGGGCTTCTGGTCTCTGTGTTCTGAGCATTACAGCTGACAGAGTTGCTTTATGTCGTCCGGCTTTCTAATAAACACACGACAACTCTCCATTTCCGCTGCCTGATTGCTCTGCCAGAGCCAATGGAAAAGACTGTCTGTCATAACGGATGAAACAAAAAATAATTATATAAATAAGTGGTAAGAGCTCTTGTGATTACATTCAATCCTCACACAATAGCATTTGTTCTAATGTAACACTGGAAAAATAGCTGTTTACCATTCCTGTAGAGTCACTTCCATTACGACTAATGTCCGGCGGAGTGCAGCAGTTATTTCAGGATAATTATTTCGAATTTATGTCTGCAGTAAACCCTTGAATTGATTGGTACACCCACACTACAGCACATACCTAGCTGTTCAGATGATTCATAATAGTACACAACACTGGAGCGTGTAATGCTGAGCAGAGGAGCACAACTCAAGACTTTTAGATATTTTCTGGCTCGGGAGGAAGGACACATATTTATATATCAGATGGTGATGCTCATCTCTTCTACTCACAAAGCAGCTGTGGCCTTCATCTTTCAATGGAGAAGGTAAAGCGAATATTAACAGCTGCTTGCTTGCTTTCTCTCAGACAGTGGAGGTAATCTTACAGTCAATGTGGAAGTTAACGTTTTTGCAAACATAGCATTTATTGTCTACTTAAGTCTTGGTAGTATTTTGTGAGTTGTTTTAACTTCCTTCACATCTATTATTGGAACATTGCTTAATGTTTTTGTAACTTTTAAATCGCATTAAAAACCTAACTGTTGGATGAGTTTGATAATATTTCAGCACTTTGTTTTGAGGATGACAGTTGTCTAGTTATTGATGTGTAACTGCGTGCGGTGCCGGCAGGATCACTTGATTTTTTTTTTCCCCTTCTAAAAGTGTAAACAGCTTATAATACTCGTTCAAGGCATTGCTCAAAACTATTCTAAATATTTTTTATTTTTGTACAAGCACAATAAAAACAGTTGTGTTTTTTTTTTTTTTTTTATTAATAAAGGAAACAATATGGATGTGGCTTTCTGAGAGCATCATGCAAAAATTAATTCTGCATATAGGCTGCCATTTGTTGCAGTTTTTTTCTTTTTTTTTGTTAATTGATAATATTTTTTTAGAAAATATATGTGTAACGCTCAGGTAAGGAGGAGGAGACAAGAAGGTAAAGTATAAATGATATTTATTGAATGTATTGTAAAGTCTTAAACTGCAAGATGAAAATGAGTCTTTCAATGGCGTTGATCTCACACAGTTCACAGAGACTTGGTAATCCTCAGGTAAGTAGGTCCTCCTATGTGTTAGATTGAGTCCCATGTACCTCCGTGAAGTTAAAGATCACTTGGTTTCCCTTGTAGGAGGTTCCAGTGAGCGGCGAGGCTTTGGAGCGGTGGTCTGTGAAGACAGGTAAGTAATGGACGGTAAGTACACACAGTTTGACAAAGACTCACGTGTGGTTCTGGTGAACTGTGCTTCGGTTCAATAGTGCTCTGGTGAGGTAAGTGAGTGTTCTTTCAGAACGGTAGGGCTTGGTGAGATTGTATGTCGTGGGTAAGTTTTTCCAGAAGATAAAATCCGTGTAAACTTGGCAGCTTGAAACACAAACTCTTATACAGGTAAGTAATCCCGTAGCACTCAATGGAATCACTTCATAAAGAGGCTTTTTGTAAGTAGAAGTTGTATTACCTCAATCACAGGTTGGGGTGACTTTGATGGAAATCTTGAAGAAGAGCCATTACATCGTCCCTGTCGATCCAACACCGTTCCTCGGGGCCGAAACCTTCCCAATCAATTAGATACTGGATACGGCCTCTCCTACGCCTTGAATCCAGTATTTGGTTGACCTGATAGATGTTGTTTTCGGGGTCGATTTCTGGTGGAGGTGCTGGATGTTCGTTTTCAGGTGGTGGTAGGATCGGTTCTTCATACTTCTTCAACAATTACACGTGAAAGGTAGGATGTATCCTGTAATTCTGTGGAAGCTGTAACTCATAGGAAACCTCATTAATTTGATGGATTATGGGGAATGGACCTATGTATCTTGGACTCAGTTTTTTACACGGTAGACATAACTTAATGTCTTTAGTAGAGAGCCATACCTTATCCCCTGGTTGGTATAGAGGTGTTTCAGCTCGTTGTGCGTCTGCTCCAGCCTTGTTTCGTTGGATGGCTCCTTGTAGGTGTACGTGTGCCGAGTCCCATACTTGTTAACTGGTCCTAAACCAGTGGTCTACAGCCGGAATGGGTGACGGTTCTTCGCCCCAGGGAAACAGTGGAGGTTGGTACCCCAGGAAACATTGAAATGGTGTGATGCCAGTTGTGCTCTGTGTAAGTGAATTTTGGGCGTATTCTGCCCATGGTAAGAACTGTGCCCAGTCGTGTTGGTGGTCATGACAGTAAGTTCTAAGATACCTGCTGATCTCTTGTATTTTCCTCTCAGTTTGGCCATTGCTCTGTTACCTACTGGAGGTTTCTAGGGGTGTTCATCTGGGCACAAATAGCATATCCCTTGACATAATTCTTGACATCCGTTATTATAGATAGCCACCAGAAATGACGTCTCACTTGTTGTAAAGTTCTTTTAGTACCCGGATGACCAGTTCCTGGAGAGGTATGGATGGTTTCCATTACTTGAAGTCGTAGGCAGGTGGGTACATAAGTCTTGTCTGCTGGACATATCTGTGGTGAGGGTTCTTGCAGAGTGGCTTGACGGATCTGATCGTTTAGGTCCCACATAATGGCTGCTAGAAAGACCTTAGGTGGCAGAATGGGCACGGGTTTCTCAGAAGTGATATGTGGATCATGGATTCTGGATAGGGCGTCAGCTTTTTGATTCTTCTCACCTGGTCTGAAAGTGACTTTAAAATCAAAGCGGGTAAAAAACAAGGCCCAGCGAGCTTGGCGTGGGTTAAGACGTTTGGCCTCCTGTAAGTATAATAAGTTCTTGTGATCAGTGACCACAGTGATTGTGTGTTTGGCACCCTCCAACCAATGACGCCATTCTTCGAATGCGAGTTTTATGGCAAGTAATTCTCGGTTACCCACGTCGTAGTTCGGTTCGGCGCTTGATAACTTCTTAGAAAAGAAGACACAGGGGTGTAGTTTAGCCAGGTTACTGTGGTACTGAGAAAGTGCTGCTCCAACTCCCAAGGTAGAAGCATCTACTTCCACAAAAAAAGGTTGCTCAGGATTCGGGTGGCAAAGAATAGGTGCAGTGCAAAAGCCTCGTTTCAGGTGGTTAAAAAACTCTTCAGCTGTGGAATTCCATTGAAGTTTCTTAGTTTTACCTCTCAACAATGAAATCAGGGGGGCTGAAACTTGGCTGTATCCTTGAATAAAATGACAATAAAAGTTAGAAAACCCCAGGAATCTTTGAAGTGCTTTAATGTTGGTGGGTTTTTGCCAGTTCTGTACTGCCTGCACCTTGTCTTTCTCAATGACAATTCCTTTAGGTGAAATGATGTACCCGAGGAACTGGATCTCCTGAAGATGGAAAGCACACTTTTCAGCTTTGAGGTACAGTGAATGTTGTCTTAGTTGTTCTAATACCTTAGATACGTGAATTCTGTGAGTGGGTAGGTCAGGTGAGTAAATTAAAATGTCATCTATGTAGATGATTACAAATTTGTTGAGCATGTCACGGAATATCTCATTCATGAAGCTCTGGAAGACAGCGGGTGAGTTGGCTAGCCCATACGGCATAACCCGATATTGGTAGTGCCCAGACGGAGTTATGAATGCAGTCTTCCATTCGTCACCTTCCTTTATTCGTATTAGATTGTAAGCACTGCGTAGGTCAAACTTACTATACACAGTTGCTGACCTCAGTTTACATTTACATTTATTCATTTAGCGGGCGCTTTTATCCAAAGCGACGTATATGTGGGGAAACAGCAAGCAATTAGTCCTAAAGAGGCAAAAGCAACTTAGAAAGTGCTCATAATACTGTATAGTAGG
>JAUCMT010000036.1:15835413-15847610 GCA_032357475.1 Enteromius thamalakanensis
TCGGACACATTTTTTATTGATATCGATCATTTGCCTATCGCGATACATATCGTTATCGTTTTATCGCCCAGCCCTAACATAAAGGCATAATGTTGGTCTCTAGAACTGCTCTGAAAGTCACTTCATCAGCATTTTACTGTTTCCTTTGAATAAAACGAGCATCATATTCTTTCCTCCCCAGGACCAGGTCGATGCAGCAGTGAAGCAGCTTTTGGTTCTGAAGGCAGAATATAAGCAGGTGACAGGACAGGACTACAAACCTGGAGTTCCCCCCGCTGGTGTTTCTCCGTCAGCTCCAGCTCAGCCTGCCTCCAGCACCCATGCTGCGTCTGACTCCTCTAAGACCATTTACGATCGTGTCTCTCAACAAGGAGACCTTGTGAGGAAACTGAAAACCGAAAAGGCACCCAAGGTTTTTAATTCATTTGAGTTTGGCGTAGCTAAATTTAAATATCTATGATTTTTAAACAATCATAAGTAGTATTTAACAAATGCATACATTTTTTCAGGATCAGGTAGATGCTGCCGTGAAGGAGTTGCTGGGTCTGAAAGCAGAGTACAAACAACAAACTGGACAGGAATACAAACCAGGCGTGCCTCCATCCTCAGGCCCCGCCCCTGTACAAGCTAGCCCTGCCCCACCCCAATCTAGCTCCTCCCAGCCTCAATCCAGCTCCTCCCCTCAGGCTCAAGCACTGTTTGCAGACATAGCCCAGCAGGGGGAGCAAGTTAGACGGCTTAAAGCAGAGAAAGCTCCCAAGGTTTGTTTGTGAAAAATGTACTTATTAATGTGCCTTTATTTTTGGTGCTTATGTGATTTCAATCTGTTTTTAGGAGCAAGTTGATAAAGCAGTGAAGACTCTGCTTGAACTGAAGGGTCAGTATAAAGCCCTCACTGGAGAGGAGTACAAGCCTGTGACCGCTCCAGGAACCTCAGGGAACACTGGAGGAGAAGACAAGAGCCGCAAGGAGCGGGAGAACAAGACTGAGAAGCAGGGAGGGGGAGGAGGACGTAAGCAGAAAGGAGGAGAGAAACCTCAACAAAGTCAAGACTCTGGAGCAGCCGGAGCAGGAGACGGCCAGGGGCCAAAGAAACAGACACGGTGAGAGACAGTCACAGCGCTTAGCTGTCAGATACACTTTATGTGCTTCCACAAGATTTGAATGGAGACTTGAGAAAGTTTTGCAGTTGTTTTAGTACTGCCATAACTGGTTTTGTCCTCCAAGACTAAACCATAAACACAGTCTGTTCTGTCTGAATATATTTTTCAGACTGTAAGCTGTGTTTAGGAACACTTCACAAAACAAAACAAAAAAATGAATGTGGCATTTGCAAGCAGGAACAGTAAACTCATTCACTTCCTGTTTCTCAAATGTAGGCTGGGATTAGAGGCGAAGAAAGAGGAAAACCTGGCAGATTGGTACTCACAGGTACACTTTGTTCACATCATTGCATAAACTGTAGGAGAACTTTTTTTTTTATACAAAAATCATTGTTTTTGCTGTATTTAGGTGATCACCAAGGCCGAGATGATCGAGTATTACGACGTCAGTGGCTGTTACGTGTTGAGGCCCTGGTCTTTTGCTATCTGGGATGCCATCAAAGAATTCTTTGACCGGGAGATCAAGAAGCTGGGTGTGGAGAACTGCTACTTCCCCATGTTTGTATCTCAGGCTGCCCTGGAGAAGGAGAAAACCCACATTGCAGATTTTGCTCCTGAGGTGAAGAGCTGGAATTGAAGGAATGAAAGGATACGAACAAAATAAAGAGATTAATACTAATTAACTTTAATACTAATATTCATTAATAGTCATTATAGTCATTAATATTTAGAAAGGATGCAATAAGCGGATTTAAAAATCACCATCAAAGACATGGAAAAGGCAAAATAACACATTTTCACAAATAAAATAAGCAGCACAACTGTTTCAGTAATAAACAATTGATTAAATTCAAAATCAGGATATTTAAATCATTTCTGAAGGATCTTGTGATGCTGAAAACTTGAATAATGATGCTGAAAATTCAGCTTTGTCATCACAGGAATAAATAACATTTTAAATTATAATAAAAAAATGGAATGGAAAACATATATATGTATGTGTATATATTTATATATGATATAATATAATATAAATATATATCCGTCTCCTGCTCCACCTGATCCAGAGTCTTGACTTGGTTGAGGTTTCTCTCCTCCTTTCTGCTATATATATATATATATATATATATAGGATGATCGGGATGAGATATTATGGTGGATCATACAGGATAATGTAATATTTGGGCTTATCAGTGTGGAACATTAACTCAGATTTGTGTGTCTTATCTGCAAATGTCTTTAGGTTGCTTGGGTGACAAGATCGGGAAAGACTGAGCTGGCGGAGCCCATTGCTGTGCGTCCCACGAGTGAGACAGGTGAGCAACTGCAGCTGTACCTAACATGGACTGGATTATCATCGTTTTATCTATTTCATAAATTCAATCCCTTTTTTCATTGGTGCAGTTATGTATCCTGCCTATGCCAAGTGGGTGCAGTCACACAGAGACCTGCCAATTAAACTCAACCAGTGGTGCAACGTCGTGGTCAGTTTTAGCTTTGATTATACACTTTTGCAAATATATGTAAATCAAGGGACTGTGTCTTAACGCTGCTGTTGTCGTTTCTCAGCGTTGGGAGTTCAAACACCCCCAGCCCTTCCTGAGGACCAGAGAGTTCCTCTGGCAGGAGGGACACACAGCGTTTGCCACCAAAGAGGAAGCCGTAGAGGAGGTAAGATGGGATCTATCACCCCTCACTCACAGTTTACTTTATATTTATGAGCATATCCAGAAGTAATTTGTACTACCATATTTCTGACCCCCCTCCTCTTTTATTTGTCATGTGTGCAGGTTATGCAGATCCTGAACCTGTATGCTCGAGTGTACGAGGAGCTGATGGCCATCCCAGTGGTCAAGGGCAGGAAAACAGAGAAGGAGAAGTTTGCAGGAGGAGACTACACCACCACTGTTGAGGCCTACATCTCAGCAAGCGGCAGAGCTATTCAGGTTGGCCTTTAATTTGCAAAACCTCCAGGTGCTCCTAATTTAAAGGGGTAGTTCTTCCAAAAGTGATAATTACTTACCCTCATGATGTTCCAATCCTGTAAGGCCTCAGTTGTTCTTCAGAACACAAATAAATTGGGATTTTTTTTTATTAAATCCAAGTGCTTTTTGAACCTGCATAGACAGCAATACAAATGACTTCTAGATAATGACTATTCAACAATTTCTTTTTCCTGTTATTCAGGAGTGAGTAATTAATGACAGGGGGGGTGAACTATCCATTTAAATAATCAATTAAGAGAAATAATTGCCATAAAACTGTTGTATTGTGTATATAATAACTACATTTGGCTGCCATTTCAGTATTTTTTAATATTTCATATATATATATATAATTTTTTTGTAACTTAAAATAAAAAACTTTTATTATTAATTAATTTATATAATTAAATATTTAATGTAAATAATAAATACATTAAAATAATAGTATTAAATAATCAAATAAAAAGATGTAGTTTAAAATACAATAAATCATACAATAAATACACATTTAAAACTAATTATAATGTTTTTCAAATTAGTTACAAAACATATGAATGTAAAATACTGTAAAAACATCCTTATCTGTTTATTAAACCCTTAAGAACAGACAGACGGTTACGTAAGTTGCATGTCAAGCATTTGTATTTAATAATTTTTTTGTTCACAAAGGACAGTTCCCAGAGCATGTGTCTCGTGCCAAACTTTGTTTACCTGCATTTTAAAAACAATTGTAAGGTGAAGTAGACCTCCAGAGACACGCGCAGTGGTAAAAGTTGTCCATCTAGCACACATGGGTTTAGACATTCCTCTGCTGCGTATGATGGTTACCTTTTATTGCATCAATCATTTTATCATTACCTTGTTAGCATTTATTGTAGCATCAAAGTACTGCAGTAAGATCTGAACCTCTCCTCATCACTCTTACAGGGTGCCACATCTCATCACCTGGGCCAGAACTTTTCCAAGATGTTTGAGATTGTCTTTGAGGACCCTAAGAGACCAGGTGAGAAGCAGCTGGCGTACCAGAATTCCTGGGGCATCACCACTCGAACAATCGGAGTCCTGACAATGGTTCATGGAGACAACATGGGCCTGGTGCTGCCACCCAGAGTAGCATGTCTACAGGTACTCTAGCGATCCATCATTACTACTTCCTGTTTATAATGGACCATAGCATTGTATTCAAATTTACACTGTGATTTGTAGGTCATCATCATTCCTTGCGGCATCACAGCCACTCTCCCAGAAGCAGAGAAAGATCTCCTGTTGGCCCAGTGCTCCAAATATCTTACTAGACTACAGCAGGCTGACATTAGAGTCAAGGCAGACCTGCGGGATAATTACTCACCCGGCTGGAAGTTCAATCATTGGGAGCTGAAGGTATGCTAAAGTTTCTCTCGCCGCAACTCATACCAAAAGGTTTTATGTCTGACTTCCTGTTTTTTGAATCCAGGGTGTGCCCATAAGGTTGGAGGTTGGGCCAAAGGACTTAAAACAGGGTCAGTTTGTAGCAGTAAGAAGAGACACGGGAGAGAAGCTCACTGTGCGAGATGCTGACGCTGAGAAGAAAATCCTAACCCTTCTGGAAGATATCCAGAAGAACCTCTTTAAGCGGTACAAACACCTGCTGACCTGGTATCACCTCGTAAGAGCTGTTTTTTCCATCACATGCAGAATGACTTAGGATTTGTTAATTTGTCACAGGGCCTATGATGATTTGCACAAACACATGGTTGTGGCTGATACAATGGAGCAATTCCAGAAAGATCTGGACCAGGGAAGAGTAAGTAAACTGTGGATCTGGAGCACTTTGGTCACTCCCATCAAAATGATATATTTACCTAATTCATACAATTTCTCACAGATTGTACAGATTCCCTTCTGTGGAGGCATTGAGTGTGAGGAGTGGATTAAGAAGACAACAGCCAAGTAAGATAACAGTCCATTTTAATTTCTAGAGCCCCCTGAAGAGATGCGGTTACTGTTAACACTCTCATTCCTGTGTCCTCAGGGATCAGGACCTGGAGCCTGGTGCACCTTCAATGGGAGCCAAGAGTCTGTGTATCCCCTTCGAGCCCTTGAAGACCCTGCAGACCGGCCAGATGTGTGTCAGCGGCAAAGAGCCTGCACAGTTCTACACACTGTTTGGTCGCAGTTACTGAGACCCTTGAATAACGACTCACCTTCTCCTCTTTGTCAAATGCACTTGCAGAATAACTCTATGACATGTGTCATCTCCTCTAACCACTCAAGATACAGCATTTTATTATATTTTAGAGGAGTCCCTCTATTTTTCTGGTCACAGGTTTAATAGCTAACAGGCAGAGAGTATTAGGCTGAGATTAGATGATTTAGCGACCATGCTAAACCTTTGCACATCTTTGTCCTAAGTAAATGTCTGACAATTGTAATGAACTAAACATTATCTGTAATAAAGGGATTCTTAATTTCTACCATTTTTTGTGTTCGTCATGACTGTTGTATTTGGTTTGTGTACATACATTGTTTTCTGAAACTATGTAACAGTCCACACACCAAAGCATGACTTAAGATAAATGTTGTTTATATAACTTTTATTCGTTTATTTTCTGTGTGTTTTGGTGGAATCGCTAAGTTGTCACCCTTAAGGTATTTTTACAAGCATCAAATGTTATTTATAAAAATAATATATATCTGTAATGAATAAACACTAACCTAATACATCTATATTACCTCAAATGCAAGTATTGATCATACAATTACGCATAATGCAAATTAAGAGTCAAACAGTACCAAATAAAAAAGTGCTAGGTGGTTATAATGTAAAAATCTGGTGAAAAAAATTGTAATAATACACTTGGATATAAAAAATATCAAATAAATAGTTTGTAAAACTCTCATAAACTTCTAAACTCACAATCCTGTCACTAATATAAATACTGCCTATATACAGTTGTGCCTCAGAATCATAAAATTTGGTTTTGTTCGTAAACTTGAATTAATTAATTTGAACTTTGTTGTTGCCAAGCCCCTGTAAATCTCGCGAGAGCTTCGCGCTATGGTTACCGAGAGTACGTGCTGGGCGGATCAGACGCACAGGTGCGCGCCGCTCGCTCCGCCTGTTCGTGGGACGTCAGATTCTTGACAGAAAACTGCGGAAGCGATACGTGGAAAAAACTATTTTAGGCTACCAGCCTTTGATTACACCTGCTGCGATTTCTTTATGACGGTAAGTGGGATATTTTCGTTTTATGGACTTACGCGCCGTTAATAAACACAACGGTTCACAGTATGACGTAGAAACGTTTATCTACATCCAAGTTACGTTTAATATGACCTCTAACTTACATTGTGAATGCAGCATTCACATCATCAGAATAGCGATATATTTTCAAAAATATATATTTGTGTCAAGAGACAACTATTTGTATGTTTTTTTGTGATTCTCAAATTTCAGATCTGTTGGTAAATAATCTCTGCTGAGACCCCTCAGTATAGAAATACATCCTAGAATAGATACAGTAGATTTTCATTACACTTCATTATTTACATGTGTTAACTGATATATTAATAATGTAACAATTTTACATAATTTTACAGAAAATAAACACTGCTAAATACATAAAGGTTAAATCTAGGTGTGGATCACATGGAATACATAAATACATTCATACAGTTTTGTTTTACTTGATGCAATTTTATTCTGGTCGTTTCTATTTATTTATATAATTTATTTATTTAAAGATAAATATAAAAGTAATGTCTGTGTAACTTTACTATTTAAGTTTCTCCCTTCCAGAATCCTCTATTCACTTCCTGGTAATGTAATCGAAGTCAAGCAGCTGAGGAAATGTCTTTGGAAGGAAGCATGTGTATCTGCCTCTGAAACACAATGGGAACTCCCTGGCTCCTGTGGGACACCCGAGAACAAACTGCTCACTGCCAAATAAAGTGCAGCTAAAGACGACAACAAGAATTTAGGTCAATAGGGATAAAGGCATGCTGATCCTGCTATAGCTCGATAGAACAAGTAGATGTACAGTAGACAGAACAGTAGTAGACTCTCAGGTGGAACTGGATTACGTTTCTGTGTGTAATAATGGGGGAGTGTATGCTGGACCGTTACGGTGAAGATGGTTTTCAGAGTTGTGAAGGCTTTGACGATTGGTCCACGTTCAGCTCAACGGACTGGACTGAAACCCAGAAAGATGGCAGTGGGTTTTCAGACTGGGGTGCATTCCAGGACAATACCAGGAAAGAGGAACCATCGGGTCTACCTTTGGCAGAAGCAGGAACTTTTGAGTTTCCTGAAAACGTACGTTCTGTTTTGCTTATTGTTTTCTGTGGTAGCATGACAAAATAATTTTTGTATTTGATGCTTGTGTTTCACAGACTGAAAATGGCCAAAAGGGGAATCCCTGGTTCGTTTTTAATCACTGCTTTCAAGAGGAGACTGAGGAAGACCCAGTCGTGATGGAGATCCCTACATTGTCTGTGCTACAGCTGAGCACATTAGACAAGCCCCCTCAGTCTGCAGCAATATCAGGGTACTAGTCTATGGCCTATCCTCTAAGGAGATGATCTTACTGGAGTAGATGGTTTATTGAGCAGCCATCTATTTATGTTTTTATAAAAAATTATCATAAATGCAATTCATACATATAATGACTTGAATATTACTTTATTACTAGATTGCCCTTCTTTTTTATTATTTTATGATTATTTAAGGTGACGGTGAAGTAGTTTACATTATGAATGTTTGACGTATTTTTTATAAATAATGATTATTATATATCTTTAGCAGTAGTAGTATTACTACAGATGTATACACTCAAGCTAATGTATAAAAAAAACAACATTTTAATTGATTAGCATGGTTATTATTGTTTTCCAAAAATGAAAATGATTAAAATAGGCTTCAACTAATAAATACAAGTAAGTAGAAAATAGACATTTAAAATACTAATAAAAATGACGAAACCAACAAAACCATTAAAGCTTTAAAGCAAAAACAGAAAATACAGTATATATTAAAAACATCTAATCTCTTTTAGATAGTTGCCTTACATTACTTAAAAAAAATAAACTAATATTTATTGAAAACCATATAAATACATGGATATATTTATAAGAACATAAGAACACTAGGTTAGATTAATAGATTTTCTTTATCTTAGTCAGTCTTATTGGTCATTAATATTGACTATTAACTGAACGAGGGAGGATCAGGGTGAGAAGCTCCAGCATGTGGTCAATATTTAGTGCGCTTAAACAAGTTTAAACTAAAGTCTTTCACTCTTTTCTTCTCCATCAGTGAAGCTGCAAATTTCTGGTGTCTTCTACAGTCTGGGTCCAAAATTCTCAGACTATCAGGTCCAAAACCCAAACTACACTCCCATGAAGGAGTGCTCAAAACCCTCCAGCTCAGACAGCCTGACACAAACGCTGACTCACAGGTGAGTACAGGCAGCGTGTTAAAAATCTTCAAATGTGAAAGATTTACTGGCACACCCCTTGTGCTTCAGGCTTTGTTAGCTCACGTGGCCTGAGGCAAGAGGTGTGCTAATACAGATTTTGGCTTTTGTGGTGTTTCTGAAAAAAAAGTATATCTTTTTCATTGTTATTTTAGAAAACTACTCTTCTTGATCTTGAACTAGAAGATCCAGAAGACCTTCCTGGAGCACTTATTCAAACCAAGGTTGGTGTGTGTGTGTGTGTACAGTGTGTATATATATATATTAGTGCTGTCAATCGATTAAAAAAATAATCACGATTAATCATGGACTGTGGACTAGGACTTAATTAAATGTGTTGAGATAAAGAAATACATTATAAACTAGTTTATGAAAACAGAACCTTTCATACCTCCAAGTATGAGGCATAATCCTTATTATTCTTTTATCATTATTCTTCTGTTATTATCAGCCTTTATTCTGGCAATAAAATAATTACCAAGTCAGATTGCTGCAATCCCAGTAAACACTTACCCAACTATTATCCAAAAATATTTCCTGCATTAGCTGCATTAGAGCTAGCATTAGCATCATGCTACATAAGGCAATAATGAGGTTAATAGTACTCGTTTACTCAAAACTCACTGTAAACGACCTTTGAATGTTTGTAATAACATCCTTTTGCGATCACATGTGGAATTTGGTCGTTTAACTCTTGTTGAAATATGCTATTTATAGCCTTTGGTATCCCTGTATAAATTTGACCCTGGACAACAAAACCAGTCATAAGTGTTTATTTTCTGAAATTGAGATTTATACATGACCTGAAAGCTGAATAAGTAAGCTTCCCATTGATGGGCAATATTTGACCGAGATACAGCTATATGAAAATCTGGAATATGAGAGTGGAGAAAAATCTAAATGCTGAGAAAATCCCTTTTAAAGTTGTCCAAATTAGATTTTATCAATGCATATTACTAATCAAAAATTAAGTTTGTATATATTTTTAGTGGTTACACTTTAGAATAGGGGTCCAAAATAATGCATTAGTTAAGCATTAATTAATGGTTAATTTGTTCACAATTAAGCATTAGTTGAGCAAAAACACACTAGTAATTATTGATTAACTTAACATTTTAATCATTAATTAGTAGTGTGTTTTTGCACAACTAATGCTTAATTAATACTTTCTTGTTCGTATTCAGCAAATATGCATTTATGTAATTAAAACAAATCTTTTAAAGACTGATGAACATTTAATTTCACAAAACTTGCAGATTTAAGACTGTATTTGAACTTTATTTGAAAAATATAATTCCAAAAAAACCCACAAACTACCCAGAATACATAATGCCCTGTTGATTACAGTATTTACTTCCTTTTTAATAATAATTGAACTTAATATTTATTAATTATTTATTTATTTGTGAAAAATATGTTGTCTTTAACGTATAAGAATGTTTATTTTACACATTGATATTCAAATGACTTTCCAAGGTATCGCCATTTAAAAAAACATATCGGTCAACCACTAGTCATTATTAAATTAATTCATTATTATTATTATTATTGCTAAAACTAAAATGTGTGAGCATATTAGAATGATTCCTGAAGGCCGAAATGTTAAGATTAAATTTAGCTTTGCTCTCACATGAATAAAAAATATTTAAAAATATATTAAAATCTAAAATCACTTTTTTATTTCAAACAATATTTCACATTGTTACTGTTTTTACTTTATTTTAGATCAAATGAATACAGCCTTGGTGAGCATAAGAGAAAAATAAATTTAACTCGCAGATTTGAATTGCATGTGTTTTGGTTTTTTTGGACTATTAAACCCCCTGATGCATTATAAGAATATGTTACATCAGACAATGATGCGATTTTTGAGTCATTTATTTCCTCTGGTGATGTTTACTAACAGGGCAGTAAAAGGAAGAATCTGAACAAACAGGAAATGACAACATACCTAAAGTTCATTCTTGGGCGCATGAAGGAAAGGGTTGGTTTCACACTTTTGCTTCTCAGTTTTTCCACACTAAATCATGTAGAAATCAAGTCTTCCCCCCGCATGCAGTTTCTGTTGAAATATGAAGCAGATTTCTTCCATCTGATCGTCTTTCAGGCTGTGGACCTGCACAAGAGAGGCAAGGAGTCAAAGCAACCCATGTACAAAAGACTGGTCCACACACCTCTGGATGTGGAAAACATACAAGAGGTACCAACCGAGCAAACATTAGTTGAACCCCTATAAAGATCATGTCTCATCAGCCTCAGCATGCATCTTCTTTTCCCCTACAGAACATCTCAGAAGGGAAGTACAAGAGCTTTGAGGAGTTCAGGGCTGACGCTCAACTTATTGTTCACAACACAGCCATCCTGCACGGAGGTGAGACGTATGATCCACAGTCTTGAGTTTGATCTATGAAACGGCTTTCAGTGCCAGCTTCACCAATTCCATTCTCTGTCAACAGTCAACAGCGATCAGACCGAAGTTGCGAGACTTCTCTACAACGACACATGCCACGAGGTCAGAGCGAGCAAACAATTGGAATTTTAAGCTTGTTTAAAGCACTTGACAAACATTGTTAAGCTTGGCCGTTTCGATATTAAACAACATTCTTATGTTAATGGATAAAAGATTTTGTGCCCTTTTTGAACAATGAATTGCGCAATTATTTATTTGTTCCAGCTGAACGAGTTAATGCTGTGCAGACACTGCTTCTATCTCTCGAACGCACGACCCGACAACTGGTTCTGTTACCCATGTGTAAGCACAGACGCACACACTCATTCCTACAGATATACATGTGATTAGCGAATGTACTTAAAGATGTTTGTCTGCGATCAGGGTCCGAATCATGAGCTGGTGTGGGCCAGGATGAAAGGCTTTGGTTATTGGCCGGCGAAGGTGATGCAGAGGGAGGGCAATCAGGTGGATGTTCGGTTCTTTGGTCACCAGCACCAAAGGTGAGCCTCAGGTTACACTAGGAACGTGAACAATATTGGATTTAAAAGAGCATAAGACTTCAGAAGTATATTGAGGATTTTAATGTTATATATAATGTGTGTACATACGCATTTATGCACATATATTTACATACACATATATGTATGTGTGTGTATTCCTCACATGTGATCAGGGTGTGCTAGTGATTAGATCACACCAGCAGTGTGGCTGTTGAAGCAGTTTTGTCTGAATGATGATTAGATTGACTGACTGTTTTGGATCGCTGCATTTAATCTGTGAAAGCATGAACAGAATAATGCGTTCAGTGTGTGATAGAGCCTCCCCGGGTCCTAATGCCCGTCCGGGGAGAATTTAGACTGTGCAGAGATCGATTAATAGTTTAAGACTAGTTATTTTCGAGCTTCAGTGTACGGTCTAAAAAACATCATTATTTTTACTTCATTCTAACAAATATGTTCTTGTTAAAATTTAAACAAAATGAGAAATATTTTACTCATAATTTCTGGTTGTTGTTTTCAATCAAAAGAAAATATATCTGTATCGGCCAAAATGATTTGAAAAATATTGGCAAAAATCCAATATCATGTATCCCTACATAAGATTTATGTGTGTGTGTGTGTGTGCGCGTGGACGGGTTTATGTGGTTTATGAGGACACACATTTGTATAATGACATGGGTATGACACAGGTATTACAGTATGTA
>JAUCMT010000036.1:15865108-15877360 GCA_032357475.1 Enteromius thamalakanensis
AGCGAATCAGGGCTCTCAGGCATAAGACCCAGTCTGTCGATACGACATACGTCGTAGTGTACGACAGACAAGGGAACCATAATTTACAAAAGTATACTAGTGATGATATTTCCTTTTCTTTTTTTCTGGAAAGATAGGAAATCGTACAAATTGGAAATGTATGACACAAGTAGACAATGCAAACTATTTTACAGGGAACTAACTCAAATGTTAGGTAACTGTAAAGTTTTCCATCTCTGTCTTTTTCTCAGGCCAGGCAGTTGATCGAGGAGGGTAGCGTTATCCAGGTCATTATAGACACTGTGATGGATATGATGAGGGCACATCTGGACAACAACAACCGCTTCCAATTCCAGGGCCACAACCCTGACAAGTTCTTCCGGGTTCAAGTTATCTTCCATGACCTCAGGTCTGCACGCAACTCTTGAATTATGGATAATAAAAACATCTCATTAATTGACTCAATGATGATTGGTTCCATTTGGATGTTATCAGGTACATTCTAATCAGTAAGCCCTCTGTGTGGTCCGAGACGCTGAGGGTCAAGTTCCTGGAAGGTTTACATGTCTTTCTTCGCTTCTTGTGTTGTATGCAGGTAAAGCTTTTACCTGGCGAAAGGGTATTCATTTGGTTTGATCTGTTACTTGATTGAATGTCATTCTTTGATGGCAGGGAATGGAGGAGGTGAAGAGGCAACTTGGTCAGCATGTTGAGGTGGAGCCCGATTGGGAGGCGGGGCTTAGCCTGCAGATGCAGCTACGCCACATTCTTGCCATGTTTCAGGACTGGTGTGCTTCTGATGTGAGTCACGACTAATCAGGCATCTTACTTTTCTGCATTACTTTTTTGGGTAAAATACATAAGAAATTGGCGATTATGGAAAATTAAGAAAACATGATATGAATATATGAAAAAAATATACTTTAAATTCATATACTATAAATGTAATATAAAAATATTTTCTTAAATAGCCATGTAAGCAGAATAATGTACAATCTTGTCTTCGGCTTTTTCACTATGACCGCATCCGAGTCGTTTGTCCATCTGCTGTATACTGATCCTTTATTGCTCGACTGATCAAAATTAGGATGTTTACGCTGCATGTGCCTCTGCAGGTTACCGTTATGATTCTCGGCCATTTTGCCTGCATCCTTCAATTTTACAGCGATTTATCAGATGATTTGTCATAGAAGAAATATGAACAAAATAAAACCATGCTATATTCACTTTCGAGATAAAAGCACCTAGTTTGTTCAATTAACGAATTTCGTATTAAAGTAATAATTGAAAGATATATATATATATATATATATATATATATATATATATCATATCTGTGAGTCAGTTCTGTGAGTTTCGGTTTATGAAGCACTCCTGTTCTAGACAGAGACAGCAGAAACCGTATCCTCGGTTCCTTGTTATTTTATTTAAAGCACAACGTTTTGTTGATATTGTAAATGTACAGAGATAAAGGTAGATCCTTTACCGTTCTGAATTATGTATTACTTCCACCTTTATGAGCAAAAATGAAGGCGTATTTAAGTTTCTACTGAAAAAATAATATGCAAGTGATCACAATGGCGCCTCCGTTAGGCGTCTAACAGCGCACATCTAATTAAGTTAAACATTTAAAGTAACATTTTATGTTTTTGCCTTGAACTGTTTTATATCTATAGATTTTTAGCAAGTTGTGATTATTTGAGAAGGCAAAATTATTTAAACATTGTTTGTGATCAACTCGGCATTCTCGGTATGAGTCAACTTGGCATTTTCACACACAAATTCATTCAGATTAATATAAGAAGAGAACGATAAAATAGCATTATTAACCAGTTAATTGCAATTTCAAATTAAAGTTTCTGTTCAGAACGATTAAAATTGATTTTGTTTTCGTTTTTGTTACAGTTAAATGTCATTCGTTTCCGGTTTTCGTTTTCATTCTGGTTCAGAGCCCTGATTTAAATTAGAGATGCGCCAATTGCAACTTTCTTGGCCAATTCCGATTTTTCAGTAAGTGTGACCTGCCGATTCTGATTTTTTTTTTTCATTTTAAGAACTGTAATGAAAGCATATAGAGAAATATTTTCTTAATTGAAATTTTTAATTTTATAATAAAATAAATTATGAAACATTACATGATCTTCTTACTACAAAATAACTTGAACAAAATAAAGTGCGAGGGGTTGGAGAATCTCTGTGCTTCTCAGATTATGTTTAGATGAATGATATATAGTGTAGTAGTTAGCTAACAAAAAACAAAACATTCTGAATATATTATGCTATACAGTATTCAAAGAGGGCTCCATTTCAATTTATCAAAAACTGTCACTTATTCATCACAATCTTATAAACATTGGTTTTAACCAATAGGTTAAATGTGACAACACAACAAACTGACTATGGCTATATTATATTTTGACAAAATGACTATATTTTGTTTTTTTGTTTTTTTTTTAAATAGAAAGTTAAGGTTTGGCGCATATTCTGTTTGTTAAACAAAAGCTTTTTTATTTTTAAAGTAAAGACCAAGTAGTCAGCAGCAGACCAAAATGCCAGAAAGTTGATCAACTTGGCTTTCTTTAATCATCATGACTTGCCTAAAATAAGATCTTTAGAGATATTACAGCTTTATAGTTACACCCGCACTATTACAATATGTGTGATGGTAGGCTATATGACGGTATCTCCAAGTTTGTGCTGATGACTAAACCACACTCTGCAGGACGCCAAGGGACCAACGCTGTCACTTGTATTTTTTTCAGTGAAAACAAAACCGCCTATGCCGTCATTTTCTCTGTTAGAGTATAATTTTTGAAGTGTTTTTTTTTCAACTCTTTCATTATAATGTTAATCCATCAATTAAACAAAACTAAAAAAGCACAAATAAAGAACGCTTTCTAAACAGACCCGGGTTAAGCTAAGAAATACATTTAAACAAAATATATTTAACAGTCATGACTTATTTAATTTAATAACTAGCAATTTAACTAAAATATGCTCCTTATTATGTAGTCTTTATATAAGTCTTTCTTGATTTTGACATTGTGATTAGAGTCAAGAGGATTTTGAAGGATGATACCGATACAAATATTTGTTGGTTTTAAAATCCGATATTCCGATATATTGGCCGATATTTTTTATTTTATTTTGTTTACTTTTCAGAAACGTGCAACAAAACATTAACAGATTTCCCTAACATTAGTTATTTGTAGTTATTTATGAATTTAACTTGTTAGCTGGGTTATAAGCTACCTTATAGCTACAATGTCAGCTTGCTTATCCGTTTACCTACAAATTTTAAATTATTTCCACCAAGCTACATCAAACCATTTTCAATCATCAGTTGCTGCCTGCTATTAACCTACTACTTAGCGATCTAAATCCACTCATTGTGACTCATTAATGCTGCGGCTGAACAACAGTCTGCATGTTTAGAATAAACCTTCTCCGGAGTTTTCAAACTACAACAGGGTCTTTAGTGTTTTTGAGGGTGGAAACCGCTGGAATAGGCACATAAAGTTATGCTGAGAATTAATTTAGAATACTGTAATTATCCTGGCAGTCAGTGCTAGCAGCCGGGTGCATTAAGGAAATTTCTTATTTAAGCAAGACAGTTGGGTTTTTGTATTAGTGATGTTATAAGTGTTTATGTTCAAGCTAGTTTGTGTGGGTTTGGTTCATTTGCCACCTCGTTATATAAAAGTGTAACTGTTACCGTCATAGAGAAAGATGTGTAGGGGAGGGACTTGTTTATAAGAGGGGATCTTGCTCAAGGAGTAATTCAATGTAGAACTGCCACTGCACGAAGCACGTGCAACTCCGCAACATATGGTTCTGGGAATAAACATCATTCACCTGCCGACTGGCTGGATCAACATGTTGCAGGATGTGTGGCGCGTTATACACGAGTGTTGCTAACAGGGATGGTGTAGACTGCCTTCTGGTGGACAAACTATACAATGCAACCCTCATGACATGGTTAAAGGGTGTTTCGTTTGTTATTTTTTTATTTTTGAAATACTTATTTATTGGCCATTATAAATGCCGATACCGATATTTTTGAAAATGCCTAATATCGGCCAATAATATCGGCCTGCCGATAAATCAGTCGGGCTCTAATTGTGATGCAAACTGGTAACTCACTTTATTTATACATGTATTAAATATTATTTATATATGTACTAAATAATGTAAAAAATAAATAAAATGTTTCTAAGCATGTATTGTAATTATAAAATTTGGCGAATAAATTTAAACATCCATGAGTGCAGAATTTTTATTTTAGCTTTACACCATGCAGCAAACCTCATGTGCATGCTGTATAAAATAAATTTAATATTTTAGTTAAAGAGTGTTGAAATGCAAACACACTGCCCACACAAATCACACTATTTTACAGTCGCAGAACTGTGCTAAATGAGTGGGTTTTTTTTTTGGGTTTTTTTTTATGTTTTACAATTTTAACAGATGCAATATTCCCAAAATCAAGTAAAAATCAACTTCAAGTAACAGAATGTAAACCTAAGCTGAGACAAAGCAGTTAAATTGACTGATTAGCTTACGATTCTTGTTTATTCACTGGTTAATGAATGAACTGGAAATGTGACACACTGTGTGTGTGTGTGTGTTGTGTTATTTACCCACAGGAGAAGGTTCTGTTGTTGGCCTTTCAGGATTGTCACAGAGTTCTAATGTCCTGCACCAACCAACCCTTCCGCAGTGAGCCGACAGACAGCTACATGTGCAAGCAGATCCTCCACGGACGGCCATATAAAGTCTCCCAGGAGCCCGTCTCCATCCATCTGCCCATCTCCAGACTCCTGGCCGGTTAGCAGCACAAAATCCCTTCTACATAGGGATGTAGAATATGGTCACGCTCAATATGTGCTTTATAATAAACAGCCAATATGTTAATAATAGGCATGCTAATAAGCAACCAGTTAATAGTAAGAATTGCTCCCTATACTAAAGTGTTTTTTAAATTCAGAAAAGTAATTAAAAAAAATATTAATCGCATCCAAAAGAAAATATATTTACGTAATATTTGTGTGTGTGTACATACACATGCATGTATATATTTAGGAACATTAAGTTATGTTTATATATTAAATATATATATATATGATATAATTTATATGGATATACTAGTGCTGCATGATGTGTCAGCCTATGCGATTACATTACAGCAAATGTTGCGATTTATATTAAATAAACAAATGCATTCGTGGACGTTACAAGACATCCATTCTTGCGTTCACACCAGACGCGGATGAAGTGTTAATTGCGAGTGATTTACATGTTAAGTCAATGCAAAGACGCGTTTAACTGCACGCATAAGCAGCGCGGAAGCTGGAACTGCTGGTACTGCAGCAGGCTATAGACAAGCATCTTTCTGTAGTTTTTCCAGTGTTCATCTCTTAACACTGTGCTTTGATTTATGTAATTTCTTTGCACCTGCTAAGCGCTTCTGCGCCCGCCCCTGTGTGCTGTCATCCGTTAACATACGCGCTGCTTATGCTAAGCAAGTTGAGTCGAACCACTTATATATCGTATCGCAATTTTGACCTTAGTAATCGCAATGTGACATTTTTCCAAAGCAGCCCTAGAATATACATGTAATATGCATATGATGCATTATTTTTTAAATATATGCTGTATGTGTTTGTCTTATTATATCCACAGTACGCACATATATATTACGTAAAAAAAACCACACAAAATTTTTTTTATTTTGAATGCGATTAATTTTTGACAGCAAAAAAACATGATTTCCTGTTCTTACGAGGCTGAGTTATTTCAGTCTTCAGTGTCAAATGATCCTTGAGAAATCATTCTAATAATATGTTGCAAACAAAATAAGGGAAAAAAACTAAAACATCTTATAATTTTTTTCTTTAAGCATAATTTGATGAATAAAAAGTACTTTAACTTTAACGCTTTAACTGCGTTTATTTAAAATAGACACATTCTGTAGTGTATTTTTATTATTATTATTTTTATTATTTTTTTAACAGTTTATTATTATTTTTGATCCGTTTAATGCAGCCTTTATTGTAAGTACTCATGAAATTGTATTGTTGTGTATTTATTTATTTATATATATTTCGGTGGTCACTGCAATACTCTGTTGTTTAAGCTCAGTCTGTATTTCCTCTCAGGTTTATATGTGCTGCTGTGCCAAACTGGAGCAATCCAATACCTCCCTGACTTTGTGGATCCTGTGAGTATTTCATTAATGAATGAAAAGAAGCTGTCATGTGTGAACGTCTAGCACTGTAGTTTACACGTGTGTGTGTGTGTTTCAGGTGCAGCTGAACTTCACTGAGCTTGCGGAGCAGTCTCTGCGCTGTGTTGTGCTGGCGGCTCAGGTGTGTGCTGACATGTGGCGCAGAAACGGCCTGTCACTCGTCAGCCAGGTGAGAGAGCCACCGTTTTTTTCACGTTTGTAAGCAAAAAAATTAAAAATCACTAAAATCATGAAAGCACAGAATATTTGTAAATGCAATCATTCGCCATTCTCTGAGAAATTCTCCAAATAAAAGCTGTTTGCTTATTTCGAACACATCCATTGTTTCAATTTGAACATCTATAGGTGGCATGAAATTGCCTTTAATGGTTATTAATGCTGTCCAAATTGTATTTCTTTTGAATAAACGTATGTATTTTATATTGGAGGGATGAAAAGGAAAAATGCAAATATGTAACAGAATGAATATGCATTAACGTTGATGTTGACGTTAAGTTTTGCTGGTTTTTCAGGTGTATTACTATCAGGATGTTAAATGCAGGGATGAAATGTTTGATAAGGACGTTATCATGTTGCAGGTATGTCCATAAAATCATAAATGTATTTGAAATATAAAATAAATAATAATTAGATTAAAAATATATTCATTCAATAACCTTTTCTGACCAACCACAGATTGCTGCTTCAAAAATGGACTCCAATCATTTTCTCATGCTTGTTCTTTTGAGATTTGAGCTGTTTGATATTTTTAATGGCAACTCATCCAGTAAAGATCAGGTGAGTTGTGAAAGAAGTAAGATCAAGTGAAACATGTACAGTTCTCTAGCAGCTTACATGCCTAAGAAATAATTTAGATTTAAATAATAAATCATTTACTTATAATTTTTGTCATCGATTAAGGATTTTGATTGGTTTCTGTGCCCTTTTTTTCATCACACAGGAAGTACTGAAACAATGGAATAGGTTAACAGAGGAGATGCTTTACCTGCTAATTATCGTTGTAGGTAAGTCATCACATTTTTTAATCTTTCATTATTTATTTATTTATTTATTTATTGTCATTTGCTGCTCTTAGTTAATGTGTTGACTGGGGACACTACCTTTGCATTTGAAATATGCAGGTGAACGGTACGTGCCTGGAATCAGTCATGTGACTAAGGACGACGTGACTATGAGAGAGGTCATCCATCTGCTTTGTATTGAACCCATGGCTCACAGTAGCCTGATTAAAAGCCTGCCTGAAGATGTAAGAATTTTTATTTAATTTAAATGTTATTTCATTTCTAAATCTATATATGTATATAATTTTTTTTTTTTTATATATAAATATAAAAAATAACCCAACTGCAGATTGATTGAGATATATATATATATATATAATGGGCAGTGTTCCCAATAAATGGAAATACAAATATTATAAGAATTCTGAGGTTTACTCACGTTTAAAAAAAAAACACACATATGTACAGTTGTGTTCAAAATAATAGCAGTGTTTTTTTTAAAACGTGAGTAAACCTCCAAATTCTTATAATATTTTTTATTTTATTTTATCGGGTGTCTGATGTCACATAGGACTACCGGTTTGCTGTATTTAATAATCTGAAAAGAAAGAAGGTTTTCGCAATTTGGATAAAACTTTATTTACTCCATCTTTATCTGCGAGGTGTCTGTTACAGATTTTCCCTATGTGTTAACATCAGTATAATGCTGACTGTCGCATGACTGACTTATTTAGCCCCGCCCCCAAAACTATCGGCAAGATTCAAAAATTCTGATTCGACTGTGAAAATCCTTAGTCGGGGACACTTTTAAACTGAATTATTAATTATTTAATAGTTTACACTTTTTACTTTTACTTTTTTTTATTGCATCACAGGAAAGCAATGAAACGGGGCTCGAAACTGTCATCTCTAAGGTTGCCATTTTCAAGTAAGTACATTTCACAAAAGGTAGTTGTGTAGTTATTTTTACAAGTTATTACACACAGAGTTTGGAAATGTAATCCACAATCTTTATTAAATTGTTTAGGAAACCGGGAGTGTCAGGCCATGGTTTGTATGAACTGAAGAAGGAATGTCTGAAAGAGTTTAACCCCTTCTTCTATCATTATTCCAGACCGCAGCATAGTAAGGTTTGTCATGCACCCATTTCCTCACTCATTATCTCATTCTCATTAAAATACAGATTAGTCTTTAAACAGAAGGACGTGTTTATTTATTCACATTAGGCAGAAGAGGCTCAGAAGAAGAGGAGAACCCAAGAGGGCAGTGATAAAGGTACACTGATCTGTATTGATGTTAAACGCATTATATAAAGTCTCTTTGGAATATGAATCGCTGCACATTTCAGATGATAAAAGACTAGTATTTTAAAAAATAGGGTAAATGCTAAACAAAAATGTGTGGATGCGATTTTGAATGCATACAATAATTAAAAGTATTTGTTGCAAATATGAAAATAAATATATAGAGGTCATTTGCTTTTTATAATTGTTTATAATTTTCACTGAAATGTTGTATTAATCACTTAAAATCTAGGGATACAGTACCCATTTGAAATGATATTTTTTGACCAAAAATGTAACTATTAGGTGATACAAATAAACGTTGTGTGATAAGTGATGTCACTGTATTTTAGCCCTCCGCCCCCCAGTGCCTCCTCCCTTCTGTCCAGCGTTCTCAAACATAGTGTATCTGCTCTGCTGTGACATCTTCATCCATATTCTGAAGAGAATCTTCCAGAAAGCAGCGGAGGACCGTTCCAACCGATGGACTGAACCTATGATCCAGAGGGTATGGCTCTGCCTACACCATTTCTCACCGCTTTTTCTCTGTTTCAGTAGCATAAATGTAGTTATTTTACACTTTAGTTACTCCATTTGCTTTTTTAAGAACATAATTCAATTACATGGAATATCATTGGCTGTTGCCGTTTTCTTTGATGTGGGATTTGAGAAATTTTTTTACCTGCTGTTATGGCTTTAGGCCCTGCACCTTGTAGGCCAGGCTCTACTGGAGGAAAAAACACAGCTGGAAAGCAGCAGTACTGAGGAAGTGACCTTTGACTTTAGTCTGAAAGCACAGAGTAAGATCTCACCCTTTGTTTTTGTCTGAAGCAGTGCCATCCTGCCAGTTTCATTCTCAAAGTTGATGAATTCACAATTCAGAAAAATCAATGGATGAATTTTTTGCAACAAATAATGCTATCTATCAGAATACAGTATGCTAAGGTTATGGATAACAACAGGAGGCTTTCAAAATATGAAATGTTATGAGGCTCCAGGAAGTCCATGTTAGAAATAGATCATTTCAGTTCATATTCAGCATTTTTAGGCAATCATTGACAAATAAGGTGCATATGAATTGTCTTTTGGTTTCTAAAGCTTTTTTTTTTATTATTACTTTCAGTAATTCACTTATTATTATTATTATTTATTTTTATTTTTTTGTCTTTTTTGATTTTCTAATACTTAATATTAATTGCTACACTGATTTATTTTGTTTTCTTTTTCTTTTTGTATAATATTGTATTATATCTGTTTTTTTTTTTGTATTTTGTTCTTTCCTTTTTTGGTCTTTCATTCTCTTTTGCCCTTTCACTTTTTAGTTGTTTTCACCTTCTTTCAATTTCTTGGTGTTTTCTTTTTATCTTTTCTTTTATAATTCCCTTTCTTTCTTTTCACTTCATCTTTTTTGCTCTTCCTTCAGTTATTTTATGTTTCCATTCATTCTCTTTTGCTCTTTGTTTGGTTGGTTCTTTCCCACCTTCTTTCCCTTTCACTTTTATTTTCACTGTCTCGCTTTCTTTTGGCCTTTTATTATTGCACTTATTTTCCTCTAACGTTTATAGGATTGTCTGCAGTGCAGGGTTTGTGCTTAACTAACTTTTTAGTTTACTTGATGCTAGCCAAAAATTACCAGTACAAGTATTTAACAGAAAAAATAATAATAATGTATGCTAACACTTTACAATAAGTTTCCATTTGCCAACATTAGTTAACTAAGGTTACATTATTTTAAGGTGTCCTTGTTAGAGTATAATTATACATTTAAGTACTGAATAATATTAATCAATTACATGTACTTACTATATGATTAGGGTTAGGGTTTGCTTTACGGTTACTTGCATTTAACTGCATAATTAACTGTATTTATAATAGTTAGTACATGTAAAAAGGAAGTGTTACCTTAACTAGATTAATTAACATTTCTAACAGTTCTTACTACTTAATCTAAAGTTCAATATTAATTGATACATTGTTAAATCAAAAGTTGTATATGTCAGTATTTAATTAACCTGAAATTTAACTTGAAATAACAGTAAACAGGACTTTTACTAACACTGAAAAAGCTGAATAAATAATGTTGGTTAATTAGTTAATTAACTAATTAAGTGTTAGCAATTAGATTTTGCAGTATGACTGTAAGGGCTCCACTCTGAATCCTATGATAAGTTGAATTGTACCTTTCATAATAAGCCAGATCACAGTATGCAGTCCTACTGTTAGTGCTTTGCTGTTTATATATGTGTTTGTATTTTCAGAATCTGGTTCAGAACACGGCAAATCTTTGTTCCACTTCCTGAGCAAAATGAAGTCTTTACCTTCTCTGAAAGCTCAGAATGACATGATCATGTGGAACTTACAGGTAAGAAGGTGATTTGATGTTTGATTGATTGATTTGATGTTTAAGATCTGTCTGTGTGTCTCTCCTGCAAGATGTTTGAGGTGGTGAAGTGTCTTCGGGAGAAGTCCGGTCCTGTAGCTTCGGTTTCTGTGGATCACAGCAAGTTGGAAGAGGTAAAGACACTGATTCAAACACAGAGGGGCTCGGTCATAATGTTTCTGTGTGTTTGAGGTGTTTAAAGTGTGTGTGTTTCTGCTCAGAGTGTCCAGGATAAAGAGAAGGCCGAGCGCAAGAGGAAAGCTGAGGCTGCTAAAGCTCACAGACAGAAGATCATGGCTCAGATGTCAGCCATGCAGAAGAACTTCATAGAGTCCAACAAGATGCTTTATGACAACGTGCCTGAGAGCTCGAGTCAAAGCGACACCGCTGCGTCGGTCGACAGGTCACACTTCCTTCTGTTTTTGTTCTTTTAGTCTTTCTCTCCTTGCTTTTGGTTCTTTTACTTTCTCTAATACTTTCACAATTTTTCGCATTTATTCATTATTATACTTTATTTGCCGTTATTAATTCTTTTTATCATCTATTATAATATTATTTTTTTTCTTATTTATCTTTCCTCTCATTTCTTTGCACCTTCTTTTTTTCATTCACTTTTCTTTCATTTACCACTTTCACTTTTTTTTTTTACTTTTAGCCTTTAAATTAATGTGGTCTTTCATTTTTTCCTTTTGCTTCTTATCTTCACTCCTTTGCATGTTCTTGATTTGTTTACCAATATACCAATTTGTTTCAGTTTTTCATTATCTCTTGTCCTTTTGTCTTTCTTTTTAGCTTCTTCCTTTTGTTTTTTTTTACTCATTCTTTTATTGCTTTCACTTTTACTTTTTTGTGCCTTTCACTTTCTTTCACACTTGCTTTCAGTTCATAGCATTTATGCTTTCACTTTCTTTTTTGTTTTCTTTAGTTTTTTTATTACTACTTTTACATTGGATTATGTTCAGTAATTATTTCACTTTTTTCACACTTGCTTTCAGTTCATAGCATTCTTTTTTTCTTTTATTTTTTTTTTCTCCATTATTATTCCTATGTTATTTCTCTGAGTTTTTTTTTTTTTACATTATTTATTTTTTTTATTTCTTTTTACATTAATTTTTTTTAATAACACTTTCACTTTTTTTGTGCCTTTCACTTTCTTTCGTATTTGCTTTCAGTTCATAGCATTTATACTTTTAGTTTCTTTTCGGTTTTCTTTAGGTTTTTATTTTTTATTCCTAATTCCTAATTTTATTTTCTTATCCAATCTAATCCAACTTTATTTGTTAAGCACTTTTGCAAACACACAGGACCAAAGTGCTGTACAAGCTATAAGACATAAAACAC
>JAUCMT010000036.1:15903647-15934951 GCA_032357475.1 Enteromius thamalakanensis
ATATATATATATATATATATATATATATATGCAGCCTAACTATAAAACAATAGTAGGCCTAAAAGCCAGATACAACAAATTTAACTAAATATTCTCCCTTATTTGCTATTACTAATCGCTTACTAATTGTTACCCGCTTTTGAACATGTGTATGGATTAAGCTTATATAAAACTACAAGTAATTACAATTTTTCCTGGACTAACTGCCCTGAGCTGTATTCCTCTGCGGTGCTGCAGAGTCCGACTGCGCAGCTGCAGGGAGAGCGCGAGCGCCGCAGAGACAGCACAGCGCAGACAAAATGTCTATGGATAATTTCATATTCGCGCAATGCATCCTTTATTTTTTAGCCTTCGTCTTCGGCTTTATAGCTTTAGTACCTCTGTCGGAGAACACGGAGGATTTTCGCGGGAAATGCCTGCTTTTCACGCGGGGGATGTGGCAGAACGAGAACATCACGGTGTCCAAGCAGCGCTTCATCATTGAGGAATGGGGACCACAGTCCTCCTGCAGCTTCATCACCGCTGTCGGCATCGCGTCGCTCCTCCTGTCCGCCGTGCAAGCCTGGAGGCTGCTGTTCTTCATCTGCAAAGGCCACGATGAGTGAGTGATTGTTTCTTTTATCGTATTGCTTGTGCGTTTGATGCCTCACGTATTAGACCCGTGTCAGTGCGGCGGACGGGATACATGGATGCAGTTATGTCATACATCAGCACAGATGAGCTACTATAATATTAAGATTTAAATTCGGGAAACAGGTTCAATAACAATAAATTGTGACACAATTTGTGATTAAGTAGTTTCTTTGTGTTTAAGAACAATGTGTGGCCTAATATAAAGTATGCTATAATCAGCTGGTAGCGGTTAAACTGGACATCTGAAGGGTTTAGAACAGTTTCAAGTCATGGAATGAATTTTGAATTATGAGATTATTCATGAATCATTGTTAGTCTCTCCAGCCTGAAAACTAAGTTCAGTATGGATTACTTTTTATTTAGTAGACATAGTATCGCATTTTTTTTTCTCTTTAGTATATAACTAAATCATAGAATTCTCAGGAAAAAAACACAATAATTAGTATAAGCAGCTGCTCTTTTACTGTTTCTATTATAAAACTATCATTTGAAACAATTTAAAAGGGTTATTTCATTATATAACCCTTAATATTTTTTTTCCAAACCCCTATTATTTTGTTTCATACTTGGAACACAAAAAAATGTTAGGTAGAATGTCCATCAATAAATAAATCAATAAGTAATGCGCTATACTCTTCTGAAGCTATATGTATACTGTAGCCTATAATAATGCATCTATGCCAAAACATAAAAGTTGTAACGTCATATTAAATAAAGCTCTTATTAATCTCAACCATGCTTAATCATAATGACATCAAACAACAGCTGTTCTAGCATGTCTCATGACCAGTCATGACAAATAAGTGTGAATGACATTCGTTAGGCTTCAGAACAGGCTGATTAGTTAACTCATATTAAAAAAAAGCACAAATAAAAATGAAAATATTACAGTTTTGGAACAACTGGAGAGTGTAAATGATGACCTCTTTATTATTTATACAGCTCAATCTTCAATGCCTTCCTGAACCTGCTCATCAGCACATTGGTGGTGTTCGCTGTGTTCCTGTCCAGCACAATAGTCAGTGTGGGTTTCAATCTATGGTGTGATGCTATCACAGAAGGAGGCAGTATGCCCAGCAGGTAAGCATGACTCTCAGGTAACCCACTATTTTCTACATAAACACTACAATGAAACTGAAAACAATGACGGATCGTTTTTAGACTGCTTTAATAGCTTGGAAAGAGACACAATTAATTGGGTAGGCCTTTTTTCCTCTGTCAGAGAGGGTTTGGTGACGTTGAAATTAGCCAGAGGCTGTTGGCTCGGTTCACTTCAGTGGCTGTTCAAGTTCAGCCACGTTTTAGCGTCCTCAGACTACTACATTAGTTTAATATAAACTCTGAATGTGTCTAACAAGCAGCTTCGGGATTAGTTTTAAGAGCAATATGTACTTGATGAATGTTGATTCTTCGGGTGAATCATTTCTAACAGACTACTGTTCGTTTCTAGCTGTGAAGATCTTCAGGACACTGATCTTGAACTAGGGTTGGACAACTCTGCTTTTTATGACCAGTTTGCCATAGCACAGGTTGGTCAGTAAAAAAAAAAATGTGTATGATAACTACATCAGAGCTTATTGTGTTGGGTTCATGGGATACTTCATCCAAAAGCTCATTTGATTCCTACAGAACTTTGTCAAACTTCCACATTAGACAACATTCAGACTCTGTCTTGAATATAACAGTCAATCTTTCTCTGCTTCCTCTAGTTTGGGTTGTGGGCGGCCTGGCTGACTTGGCTCGGGATCACCGTCACTGCTTTTCTTAAGGTCTATCATAACTATCGTCAAGAGGATCTGGTCGACAGCTTGATCCACGAGAAAGAGTTCCTGCTCGGACACTCGTCACGCCGGCGCTCTGATGTGGTAGATGAGAAAAGTGGCATGATTTGATCAACTCAACATTTTCAATGCATTGAGATGTACTGTCAAGTAAAATGTGTTCATAAGCTTCTGAATTTGGCTCATTAGGTGGCGTCTCTCAACTTTAGTTTGACTTCAGTTGAACTTAACTGAACCAAATGCTTCTGAATAACATTTTATTTGACGTTCGACAATGACTGAGACTTTCTCGTGCACTCAATTGTCCGGACAGAGGTCATAGATCATTTACTCGCTACATGTTTTAATGTTGAGCTTGAAACACAAGACCCCGGATGAAATAAACAGTGAACATCAATTACTTAAAAGGGATGGTTCAAGAAAAGTGTTATTCTTTTACTTCTTCATGTTGTTCCAAACCAGTATGACTTTAGTTCGTCTTGAAAACACAGAATGAAGATATTTTCAATGAAACCAGTGAGATTTCCACAGAAGCCTCAGAATACAAAAATAAATAAAAAAGGTCATTGCGACTTTTTATCTCACAATTCAGACTTGCGATTATAGAATTAGCATATAGCGATTGCAAGTTTAGCTCACAATTGACTTTATTATTTAGCAAATACTGAAATTTCTGTTAGAATTGTGAGTACATATCTCACAGTTTTTAGCTTGCACCTTGTAATTATGACTTTTTTCTTAGAATTGCGACATTATTTCTTGCAGTCCTGAGTTTATAGGCTTTCTTGCAATTCCTTGCAATTCTGAGTTTATATCTTGCAATTTAAACGTTTTTCTTTTTTTTTTTTAGAATGGCAAGATGTAAACATACAAATGCAAGTTTTTTAAAAAGAAATTACGAGATAATGCAAATTGCAAACTCAAAATTGCAAAACAAAAAAGTCGCTGTTTTTTCCTCCCAAGCTTCTTGAGATTACTGTCCCATCAATGAAAACCAATTTCACAAAAGTAAAAAAAAAGTTTACTGTAAATACTTCATATAAACTGAGCAATTTAATTCACAACTTTTAAAGAAACATGCTAACTTCATACGTGAATTAAAGCCTAAATTAAATCTGCTCTGTGGTTATGTGTAGGTAATTCGTACAAATTCATATGAATTGGCAACTCGTAAAATACGTACGATTGAACAAAAATCTAACAAATTTGTAAGAATTCGCCACCTCGTAAAATACGTACGATTGAAGAAAAATCTAACGAATTTGTAAGAATTCGCCACCTCGTAAAATATGTACGAATTGCCATGAAACTGAGTTGAAATTTATCCGGTTTATTAAAGAATACCTTCACAGGATGAGTCATTAATGAAAGAATTTTAAAATTTTGGGCAAACTATGACTTTAAGAAAGTGTACTTAAATAATGTTCTCAAAATCCTTTGTGACATACAATCAATGTCTTATTGCCAATTATGTTTTTACTCAACCAAAAGATTTGTTCCTTCTAAAGCCTATTTAAAGCAGCGCTAGATATGAGCAACAGCTTCCAGTCAGTCTCTATCTATCAGTAGGTATCCCGTCATACATTAGCTGAGGAGTTGGACTTAGTACATACATTGTAGCTCAGGTAACACTAGTTTTAAACACTACTTACAAGTGTGTGTAATCCATGTCTGGTTTTCTTTACTAAAAGATGACTCCCTTCTAGTACTGCCTCTATGTGTAAGACATAAATAATGATGTTTATGACTGTGGTAGTATCCTTCCTATGTAAAGGGATCGCTCTTGAAAACATGCTTGCATGTACATACATATTACAGTATATACTTAATTCAGACAGACAACGAGGAAATACAGGCTCTATAGAAATACCGGACTAATCTTCAGTATTTAACGTCATTATTTCAGATATGAAAAATTTGTGTTTTCGCTCCATCCAGTTTACTTGCTTTCCTAGAATCACTTACAAGTTTTGTCACTATGTTTTGAAATATTGTAGTGCATGTTGCAAAAAAAGTGGATGTATGCCATTTTTGGTTCAAGCATCTTATGATAACTAGTCCTTTTCTGTTTCAGTTTTGCTAGTTAATGATGTGCGAGCATGAGTCGTGATTCAGGCCCACGTTTCCAAGTATAAAACATTATGCATAAGATTGTTTTGTGCATCTTTTATTTATTGTGTAATATGTGAACACATCTCTGCAACTTTCAACATTATAGGGCTTTTATTTAATAAAAGCATTAATAGCAGTATAAACAGCAATGATGAGGAAAATACAAAGCAATTGTTGATTTTTCTGATCAAGAAATAAATACAATTTAAAACTATAGTGATGATTTAGAGCTCTTTTTGGTTTTGAATATTTTCAACAAAAGAACATACTGCCAGAAAGCACCTCTTGTAATACACGTTACGGAAAGACTAAACATGGAGAATGTGTTTTTGTCGTGGGGGCGATTTTATTGCTTCAGCGACTGGCTAGCTCAATAGTACAAAATATTTAATTTATTTCCCTTTTGTCATCTGAATTCCCCTGAAATGCTAATTATTGGTTGCATACATGTAATAGCTTAGACATACAATGCACAGAATTTCATGATATAATGAAACATTTGTTTGTGTTTTTACATCGCGTTTCTATCCAAGTAACTCACAGTGATTTGATGCAGGTCACAGTAGTTTCTTAATAATTTGTGCACCTTTTATGTATTTTTCTTAATCAGTTGTATTGATGGGGAATAATTCATCTGGATTTTTGTTAAATATTTGTGGTCAGTAAGATTTTTAAAGAAACTGAATTTATTTAATTAAAAATACAGTAATATATTATAAATATTACAATTGAAAATAATAATTTTATATTTTAATATATTTTAATATGCAATTTATTCCTGTGATATTAAAGCTGAATGTTTAGCATACTTACTCCAGTTTTCTGTGTCACGATTCTTCAGAAATCATTTTAATAGGCTGATTAACTGATTAGTGCTGCGAAATGATTAGTTGTGATTAATCGCATTCCAAAATAAAGGTTTATGTGTGTGCATAATATATATGTGTGCACTGTATGTTTTTATTATTTATATATAAATGCACACACATACAGTATATATTTAGAACATATTTAAATGTATTTATATTCATATCACGATTAATCGTTTGACAACACTAATATACATACATACATACCTGCACATACAGTATGTGTATATGTATATACACACACACACACAGTAAATGTAGTATATATTATACATGTCTTTATAAAATGATTAATAATAATTTCTTTCAAAAAAAAAAAAATCTTACTGACCCAAACTTTTGAACAGGTGTGTGTGTGTGTGTGTCGTATATCTTTTTCAGTTTTCATTTTTGGGTGTACTGTCTCTTTAATTAAAGAAATACATTCCAACTTGTATGCTAATGGAAAATAAGCCATTTTTGACGCTAGAAACCAAAGGTTGATATAATTTGATAGAAAATGCTTGCCCAAAAACTAGAAAAATAGATACTGAACAGCTGCTGCTATAAAGAAAGAAGACTAAAAGTGAAAAACAATGAGTGGAACTGTAAAAAAGATAAGAAAAGTCTTATAAAACATAGCAAAACCAATAAATGAACCACCGTTATTAGGTGCTGTTATAAGCCAAGATGCTGGTGCAGGTTTATGTAAAATATAAACATAAATAGTGCGAGTATCATAAAGCGTTCAGCTATTTAAAATGGCATTCTTTCATTTGCCAGGTAAATCTGGCAGTGCATGACACAATGTCATATATATGGCCAACTCATCCTTCAACAGTCGTAAATCTCTTTCTGAGAGAAATTGTGGCAGATGGAAACATTTGTGCTTAACAGAACAGTTTTGCCCTTCTTTCTTGTAAAGTAGATAAATGCTAAAGGTGTCGTCATTGTGCCAGTTCTCTTTTCTCATTTACACTGAAATATATTCTTATTCATTAACAATGATTAGTGTCATTTACATGTTTGATAAATGCATAAAACGCATATTTGTATTCTAAACCTATTTGATTATTAGTAAAATAAATAGCATTGTCTTGCATTCCACAGACACATTCAACCACATTATGTACAGCTAGTGCATTAAAAATAAAAGCACTGAAGAAATTTTATATCTGACATTAAAAGGGGCATATAATGTGATACATTAGTTCATAAAAAATAAAGTGAGCACATTCTGTAAAGCCCGACTGATTTTGGCTCTGATCTAGTAATTAGTCAATAACATAAACTTTTATAAAATGAAATTATAATTAAGTCTTTAGGGAGTTGCACCACATGACATTTTACTAATAACAAAACAGCATTTTAATTATATTATTAAATATCTTTAAGTTAATTAAAATCCTAGATAAAAATGAATCCTCGATAAAATACTTAATTCAAATAAAATGACATGGTTGCACCAAAATCAAAATATTAAGATGTTTTAAAACTGGATTAAAATGTCTGAAGCCAAAAATAGCGCTTCACTAATCGATCATTGTTGATACAAAACTTTGAGGTAAATATTATATATAGCAAATGAACACAATGAGCAGGACTAGCAGGAAATGATCCATCCATGCGTTTGCTCATTCTATAAGCACATGCTATGTTTGTGTGTTTATTTCTATTTTAGCGTTCTGTAAATGTCACTAAAATGTAAGGATTTGTGAGAATGCACATGATATTAAGAATGTAGTCATCGTTACATGTGGCTCTTTTTCGTATTGCTTATTAAAGACCAGTACAGGTGTCCTTCAATGTCTTGCATGCCTAATCCTGAGCTATTAATATATCAGTCGGGCTCTACCTGTGTACAGAATTCATTCATTCATTTTCTCTGCTAAAGTTTTTTTATTAATATTGCTGCTTAAGTATTCAGTGGAAAAGGACCAAAATATGCTTAAATGGAAACATTCAGCCTAAAATAAAAAAAAATACACTGAAAATGTACTCAACCTCAGGCTGGTCAATATTGATTATTTAGCATTACATCACTCGCACATTAATGGATCCTTTGCTGTGAATGGGTGCCGTTAGAATGAGAGTTCAAACAGCTGATAAAAACATCCTAGTAATTCACAATTAAAACGCCTTAATGATGGTGTTTCTCACAAACTGATGGATTGGCATTGTGTGGGTTACTCACCATTATGATGTCTTTTTTAATCAGCTGTTTGGACTCTGACGGCACCCCTTCACTGCAGGTGAGAAAACAACGTGATGCTAAATTCTCCAAATCTGTTGTGATAAAGAAATAAACTCATCTACATCTTGGATAGCCCGAGGATAAGTACATTTTCAGCAAATTTTCATTTTTGGTGAACTATTCCTTTAAAACATCATCCAGAACCGCTATCCGAGGAAAAAGAGCTACATACAGAGATCTAAATATATATGGCTCGGTATAATGAGGATGTGGCATTAGCTATGCCACCATAAAGGGCAAAAAGGCACACCATCCCTTAACGGTGTGGAAAAGCACATGGCCTTTAATCAACCACAAAATAAAAGAAGTGGATGTTGAACATCCTTCGAGAGTTCGACTGGTGACCAGTCTGATCATAACAGTGAAAACAAAGCAATAAAAAAACAAGAGGACCTTTATCTTTTATTTCCTCCACAGTCCTTCAAAAAGCATCCTGACCTTTAACGGGTTTTTTTTTAGCTTTCCTGCCCGTTTCTGCCCCCTGTGGTCAGTTGTGGTCATTGCATGGTCAGCCAGATCCAGCAGGCCCAAACGATCTGTTTGAACTGAAGCAGGTAGACAGCCAGTGCTGTCTGCAGCTCTTCGCAGGCGCGCTGGGGTCTCCGGCGGTCCGTGCAGTACAGTGCTAGACCCAGCGCAGACAGAAGCAGGAACAGGCAGGTGAGCAGGGCCAGGTGCAGACGGCTCTGGGGAGTGTCGTAGACTGAAACACAAAATCCAAAAAGATCTAGGTTGACATTATAGTGACCTTACAAGCCACTTTTCTCCACAGCATTAATTATACGTTCCCTGGTTTGAGTTCTTGCAATTTATCAATGTGCTTTCTTGTTTTAGTAGATTGTGGCCACGGGGTACTAATTCCCTCATGTTGACTTAATTTAAACTAGGGAACAAATTACAATTAGTGCGTACAATGTTGTCACTGTTGCAAGAGCTAACACCGCTAACTGCACTTTTAACCAAAGAACATGAAGAAAAAGGTCACTTTCTTTTGGATGTACATGCGTGACCATGTAATATTTTAAACAGACAAAGGCAAACACATTGTAGTTCCATTCATGTACACTCATAAAACCACAGCAAAGGGCCAGGCTGTTCTGAATCCAAGATTTCATGCAATCAAATCATGCATCTTGCATGCACCACACTGTTCAATACACTTCTTATCTACTTACCTCCTAAACAGTCATAGTACGGAATGTCTGGAAACCCAACATAAAAGGTAAAGAATGGTTAAGGATTCAGTTTAAGTTAGTCAAAAATATTTTTAAACCCACAACCATTCAAACAACTAAAGGTGTTTCTACGGCTGTTGAATTAATAGAAAAATGCACTCATAAGCGGAGTTACATCTCGTGTGTGCATTATTGTCTAATAATTCAATGGCCCCGAGTCAATTATACCATTTATACCATGGTTGCCACACCTCGAGATAACGCTCAGATGACATTTCAAGGTATTAGTCCAGTTTTTGTACTTAAAATGCTATTGTGAGGAAGATTAGTGATTATTAAGATCACTACGAAAGGGTAATTACGAAAGGGTATATTTACATCAAAAAGCTGTCGTTTATATTGTATCGATTACTATATTCATTTGTTTTTGGCCAGTGTGGTTGTGGGTTTTGGTTATTTTGCTGTTGTAAGACCTTTGTAATAATAGAAATCATTTGGCGAAGTGATAAAGTCACGTAACACGGTCTAAGAGCTGCCTGGAACTATGTTTGCTGGGTGGTTCTCTGAAAACAACTGCACGCCTTAGAAGTTCGTCAGCCAATCAGATTCAAGCATTCAAAGGCCCCGTAGTATAATGCTCCACAAAATCCAGCCATTTCAATAGTAATCCACAAAGCATGAAGGCAACAAGATATGCCCAAGAAGATCGTGCAACAAGTTTAGATTTCGCTGCACTGAGGAACAGAATGCTGCTTGGCTCATACACCACTAAAATGGGCAAAAGACCTTTTGAAATGCTGAAGATTTTTAACATATAAGTCTTCGGAGACACAAAAGCACATGACCTTCATTCTTCCTGGGTTTCGCAATAAGCTCTTGAGAGAAAGACTGACTGTGCATCTAAACAAACTACACTGGCATCCTGCACTACTACCTTCCTTAAATGAAATTCCTTGTTTCATTAACATAATAGTGTTGCTGGCACAGATTGCACACTACCTAATTTGCATGTATAATTAATTTGGGAAGTAAATCACTTTGGTATGCTTGTGCATCCCTTCTTTTCTTTTTTTTCAAAACGAGGGGATTCATTAAAACCACAGACCTCAATGAGAACAATCTTTTACAACCCACTTCAACATGTTTAATTTACTTTAGTGCCAGCTCTTAATAATCCAGAGAACCACTTTAAAGAACAGTTCAAAGAGTCTCTGGAGATTTTAGAGACTGCTAAAGCAGGGTCGTTTGAACTCACTTACCATGAACAGTGATCTCCGGCTCTCTGAAGCGAACCCGCCTCTCGGTTTTTCTCTTGCGCGATGAGTCTGACTCCACATTGCTCACGTTAGACCTTTTCAGGATAGAGGTGGGCAGTTTTTCATTTATGACCTAAGATCGGAAAAGACAGAACTATTGACTCCCAGGATGTTTGATAGAGGTTATATGAAGTCTGCGGCAGTAGATTCGTGATATCAATTTGACATTAATACGCTTTTCGTGTGACAAAATCATTAGCAATAAAATGTCATGATGTTTAGTTTTAACAGAAAAAAGTAGAGTGAAAAACAATATGATTTACACAAGTAAAGATGATAGCCTAAAAATATGTCTTGTTAAGGTCAATGATGTGACAAATGTAACAATTTAGTAAATAAATGCCTTTCATACTGTAAATATGTAAATACAATGACAAATACAAGGCACAAAGTCAAAAATCACACAGTGATAGAAATGCCGTTATTAATATAAAGAAAATATAAAGGTTGTATAATGTCATTTGGTGCAACTCTCAAAAACAAATAAATAAATAAAAATTTGTATAAATTATTCATGATATTTAAAATATACTTTTTACTTAAAACAAAAAATAAATAAATATGGAATGAATGAATGTGTACTCAGGTGTATATTGTGTCTTTACTTGATGGTTACACCAGATTACACTTTCACTCAATTATTATAATATAAACTCAACATAGATGCAAAAAATACATTTCTAAGAAATTCGATTTGTGTTTTTCTTAATGGTGTCAGTGTCAAATGTGACCCTGGACCTCAAAACCCACAAGACCCAGTTACATGGTATGTTTGTAGCAATAGCCAAAAATACATTGTATGGATCAAAATTAAAGATTTTTAATGATTTGAAACCAAAAACCATTAGGATATTAAACAAAGATCATGTTCCATGAAGATATTTGGTAAATTCACTAGCATAAATATATTCAATTATAAATATATTCTTATATATTCAAACTTAATATGCGGTTAAAGGTGATTTTGTCAATATTTTGATGTTTTGCTCCCTCAGATTCCAGATTTTCAAATAGGTATATATCTGCCAAATATTGTCCAACAAACCAGACATCAATGTAAAGCTTATGTATTCTGCTTTCAGATTATGTTTAAATCTCAGGTTTACTTACGACTGGTTTTGTGGTCCAGGGTCACTTAATGTCATTGGTTGCAGTATTACCTTTGTTTTAGGAGTTTCCTGTTGTATGTATGGCTCTTTTCTGTGTCGTAGCTCAGAGTGTCTGTCCTTATGGCTATGAGAGATGCTGCTCAGAGCATCGCTGAATGACTCGGTGGCCGAGAACCTTTTGGAGAGAGTCGACACACACTCTCCCAATGAATCTGTAACATAAAAAACGCACTTCACAAACTGCAGAAAATCATATTTGACTTTACGCATATTTGTTTCTATTTGGAACAGTTTGCACGATGGAACTTGTTTAGCAGAGAATAATTTAGCAATGAAACTACGACACAGTGCCACGCAGGTGATATGTTGTGGCGAGAGCATTTTCTCTCAGAAAGCTGACTCTGCAGCTGAGTTTGACGTTCATGACACATTGCTGCCCTATACAATGCATTTTTCATTGTCCAGGAAAAAGGCAATAGGGAAGACGCAGAACGACCCGTCCCTCCAGAAAACTAGCAAAGCATTTCTGCTTGCAAAAATGCCCTGGCCTCAAACTGTCAAAGACACGACATGGCTTTTCTGCCTGAGATCTAAAATGCCATCAGCTGCAGACAGAAAGTGCATGCTTGGAATAAATGTTTCCTCATTCAGGCGATTTAGCTCTGCAGGTTTTTTATCGTACAGTAGACTTTGATGTAGTACATTTTTATTTGAATCCTCACTAAGTGTAAGGGGTAACATTCTCAAAAGAGCCTTCACTTGAAGCTGCTCCCAAGGATATTTTGCTATGACAATCAGAAAACTTTCCTTGGAATATAAAACGCTGTGAGGTTGTAAGGGCCAAGAGTGTACAGTAAATTGCAAATCATGTATGCTCAAATAAGCTTTATATTGATTTACCATCTGTGCTTTCTGTAAATAGTGCCCCCTATACTGTCATAAGAAATATATGTATAACTTATGAATAAATCAAATCCAATTACATAAAGCTAATGCTTTAAAGGAATAGTGCAACTGAAAATGGACATTTGCTGAAAAGTTGGACAGATTTGGTACTGTATTATATAACTTGCTCACCAAAGTATGCCGTTAAAATGGAGGAAGTTCAAACAGCTAATAAAAACATCACAGTAATCCACATGACACGCATGCAGCTTTTTGCTTTACACAACTGTGTAATTGAAGTTGTGATGTGATGTTTTTATCAACTGTTTGGACATTCATTCTGACGGCACCCATTCAGGACCTATTAGGGAGCAAGTGATGTAATGTTAAATTTCTTAAAATCGCTTCAGATGAAAAAACAAACTCAAAAATATCTTGGATGGCCTGATGGTGAGTATATATATATTTTTTAGCATTCTTTTAACCATTTAAAGAGAAATCCAAAAACTATTTATAATGATTTTACAGCTTTAACAACTGTTGTAGTAAATACAGTATGAAGGATTTATCAGATATTATGCTTAAAAGGATAGTTTACACAAAATGTAAAATTCTGACCCCTTAAGACCTTGGTCCATCTTCGGATTAAAAATTTAAGATATTTTTCAAGGAAATCCGAGAGCTTTCTGACCCTGCACAGACAGCAAGGGAACTACAAAATTTAAAGCCCAGAAAGGTAGCGAGGACATAGTTAAAATAGTCCATGTGACATCAGTTGATCAACTGTAATGTTAAGAAGCTACAAAATACTTTTTCATGTGCAAAGAAAACAAAAATGACGCCTTTATTCAACAACTGACACGACATGAGGGTAATTAATTTACCTTTTTTTTGGGTAAAAAAAACCTTTAGAGAGTCATTAATTACTCACCCTTGTGTCGTTCCAAACCCATTAGACCATCGTTCATTCACAGAACACAAATAGACAGCAACACAACTGAAATGACCCAGAAATATAGTAAAAACATGTAGGTTTTTGTTTTCTCCTAGCGTCGCAAAACTTAACCCACTGGTTTCACATGGACAGTTTTTCCTGGTGTGTTTACTGCGTTTCTGGGATTATTTCAGTTGTATTGCTGTCTATGGAGGTCAGATATCATCAAAAATATCTCAAATTTAAGATACATTTTTATAAGGACAATTAGCCTTTTATAATTGATGTGATGTTTTGAAAAAACACATTTTGGTGCCAGTATGATACTGAAGACATTTCCTATAGTAACATTACTTGTATATTCTGTTTTTCCGATCTCAGCATAAACAGTGGCCAGCAGCTCCAGACTCCGGGCTGTGATAGGGTGATCATTACCAAAAGCCCTTTGGTGGATTTTAGTGGCCTAAATGTGAAAAAATATAACAGATAAGTAAAAATTACCATAACAGTTCTTTAGATTTCTCCTCTTAAAAGGCTTGGGTCATTTATTAAAACACACTCACACACACACACACATACACAAACAAAAATGTACGTACCTTCCCACTGTATTCTAAAGCAAGGTGGGGTCTGAAAGCAATGGAGAGTCACACAAATGTTAGAAATTGTTGGTCAAAAATGGTTATAAATGTTCTTAAAAAAAAAAAAAAGAGATATTATTTCTAGAGGTCGCATTGCAGGATGTAATATTGCTTTCTGGATCTTTCATGCATACACAATGTGTAGTGCACATACATATAGCGTAAAAAACCTAGAAGCACAAACACATAGTCTGAACATGGGAGAGAGATTCATGCACATGGTCTCTATCATTGATCAGCAAATCTATATCATTGATTACGCCTTCAGGACCCGGTTGACCTTTTTCTATTACCAACGTCATAAAGAGTGACAGAATAAGAGTGTATGTGCAAAGTGGTCCAGTATTTCATGTTTCAAGATAATGTACTAGTCGGATCATTAATATTGATATGTGTTCCGTGAGCAACAGCAATAACAGTCCGTCTAATGGAATATGGAATAAGAGGAGATCAAAGCAAAACTCATAATACTCTGTCTATGTGAGTATGAGTCACTACAGTAAAGGATGTTAGGACATTACTATTGGCTTAGTATCAAGTTTATTTGCTTATCAGAACTTATTACACCGGATGAGTAGTTATAAAAGGAAATGTGAATGAAAGAGAGTCTGTCGGGCAAACCCTTGACATTCACTGGATCTCTCACCCGATATAAAATCTTACATAACTACTCTCTTGACACAGAGCACTGTCACCTTGTCTGAATTCAAAAAGGAATATTAGCATACTGCTATCAGTGCAAGTATACATAGAGTAATATACAGTTTTTAAAAAGAATGTGAAAAAAAAACATGCAAAATGCTATAGTTTAATAAACTCAACCTTGCAAGCATGTTTTATTGTACTGTGTGTATGTGTGTGTGAATATTATACCCTTGTGAAGAGAGAAAATGCACTTAACTGTTTTGAACTGTACTAATGTACTGAAAAATATTAAAGGTATTATATATATATATATATATATATATATATATACATACATATATTGTTGTACATTTATTTTGGTGTGTTGCTCATAATTGTTGTTGAAATGTAATTTTATTATCTATAATAATTAATTTAATATTATATTTAAATGTATTATATATTTTACAATTACATATTAAATACATTGATTTACAATTAGTTTCATATGTATTTGGACACTGGCACAAATGTCATAATTTTGGCTCTGTAGGCCACACAAACTATTTAACAAATAAAAAAAAATAAATCAACATTGAACTGAAGTGAACACTTGAAGCTTTAATTTAAGGGGTTCCTAACAATTACAACCATTTTAATATGCAGTCACCCTATTTTCAGGGGCTAATTGGCTAATTGGACAAATAAATAATCATAAATGTAAATTTTGAATATGTTGTTGAGAATCCTTCCAAGTCAAGCCATGACTGCCTTGAGTTTGTGGGTGTTTTTGCCTTTTTTCTGTTTTGTCTTCAGCGAGTGAAATGCTGCTCAGTTAGGTTGAGACTTGGAGACTGACTTGGCAGCTGCAGAATATTCCACTTTTTATCTTCTAAACCTCCTGGGTTGCTTTTGCTACATGTTTTTGGCAGTTGTCCACTTGTACTATGAAGCACAATCCAATCAACTTTGCTGCGTTTGACTGAATCTGGGCAGTCCTGAACACTTCAGAATTCTTCCGGCCGCTTCGTTTTTTTGTCACATAATCCAAAAGCCTATACTGTCCATGAAACCTTCTGAATCAATTGTCAAATTTCTTGATATAGAATGGCCCCTTCAAAAATTGTGAAGGTATATACGATATATAAGCTGTAATTCCATAACCTTTTTTTTTAATTTTGTGGGATAAAATAATAAAATTGTGGCTGTGTCAAGATATATATAGACCTTAATGTAAAAACTGATAAGTTCTGAGATAAATTAAAGGCGGTGTACATCTTTCAGAAAAGCCCTCCATATTTAAAAAAAGAAGTAATTGTAGAATAACACAATTATGAAAAAAAAACATAAGTTATTTGCATTTAAAAAATTTTTTTACTACTGTATAAGACTATTCATATTTCATAATAATATTTTTGATGACAACACTGTACTGTAACTGTTTAAAGACATCATATTTACTATTTGTGTTTGTAATAGTATAGTATACTATTCCCTTAATAAGTAAATTAATGCTAAAATCTACATAGACTGTGTGCAACACATACTATCTACATCTATCTATCTATATATATATATGTGTGTGTGCTGCAAACAGTCTATGCAAATTTCTACTGTATAAATAGCATAAGAAGTAATTATGCCCTCCTCCTGTAAGTCATCACATGGTAAACACATGACTCATAGAGTTCAGTACATATGAGCATCTGTTACAGAAGCCCTAGGCAATGTATAAAGCAAACACAGATTCATTTAAATAACAAAGAAGTGCATGATGAACTACATCGGCACCAAATATGTGCAAACAATGTGCATCCTTCATCTAAATTCTCTGTGACTCACAGTCTACAGCGTATCTTATCCACGCAGATTCTATTCTTCAAAGTCTATTTTTACCACATTTACAAATAGCATCGGGAAGCAGTAGTTAAAAAAAAAAAATAAAGCATATGCATTAAGCTCTATAGTATTTGATCCCACTGGTCTGAACTTTTGCTTTATTTAAGCACAGATACAGAAAGCCACAGCGATAGCCCACCTCAGTCAGGCTCTCTGAGGCATGCGGATCTATTACAACACCCGTCACAACAAATCCGGGCACACCTGTGTTGTGATTCCTACTGGAGCTAGTGGAAATGTGCCGCCAGTGCCAGAGATATGGCACGCTTTCAGTTTTGGCTGGAACTTCTGGCATGTGTGTGAAGGATGGTGCTATTTGGATGGGCGACAGTTTGCCCGCAGGGTGTCTACTGAGAAATGTTCCTAGGGATTTGGGATGGAAGTTTTTCCTCATGTGATCATTTAGCACTACATGATCCTGATTGCGTCAGTATTGTTTGGTAAAATGAATTGTAACATACTTTATTATTATTATTTTTTTTTTTGGATACAGGTTTATTGAATCATTCACATATTCTTAATGTTCTGAATGTCATTTATTTATAGTCTCCCATGCTCCTCTCTTGAACATACAGCATGCTTTCGAAGTCAATACATATGTCAGCATGGTTATTATGGCTCTGCTTTAATTAATAATGACTAGGTGTTGGTTTGCACTGTTTTGGATTGTCCTCAGAGGACATTTGATCGGACACAACACGGCAAAGCTCTCAGCTACAAGAGCACTTCCTGTCCTGACACTGAAAGATTCAAGAGGCAGAATAACTTCCTATTCACTCCATAGGGCTTGAGCTGCATTTTGTTTCATAATTAACAGACCTTAAAATGTAAATTTGCTACCTTTAAAATAAATACATCTACATTTTGAGTTGTGAGGACAGAAAAGACACATGAAATAGTGATTTAAGGGTCAATGATGTAACAGTTTATTGTCCACAACGAGAAATTACTAGTTTGTTTTCAAAGGCCTTAAAGGGTTCATACAAAGGCAATTTTCCACAAGCTAATATGATTATTTAGGATCTTAATGGAAAGTTTGTAATATAGTTTGTTTTAAAATTTCTGAAAGATAGTGTAAAAAACGCAAATTTTTATCGTCAAAAACAGCTCTTTAGAAATCACTCTGTTCTGTGTACTTCCCCTTTAAATCTTCACGAGCTCAGCTGACCCCGCCCCTCTTTTCCGAGGCGCTCTCGGAGGATCTTTTTTTAGCCATATTCATAGTGAAACTTGCTAATTAGCTCATTATTAGGAAAGGCGATTTGCAACAATTCATTAAAAGACATTATACTCATTGCTTCTGTAGGTGAGGCTGCATCAGAAATGATTCTCGGAAACATAAATGCATTTTGGTTGATCAAGGGCACATTTCCCTTCAGAACCAAACGTAACGTTAATCCTCTGCGTCTTCAGTCACTCAGATGTCGGAGGTAAATCACTACTGCTCGGTTCATTAATACACCTCAATCTCTTAGGAATCATGCTTGTCTCTGCATCTCGGTCTGATGACGGCTCACTCAGGGCGGGTCTAAGGTAAGACACGGTCTGTGTGACACGTGGCTGTCAATCAACTATCGTGGGAGTGGCCTCTGTTGGTGTGACACCACACCGACATGCATTTGAGAATGGCTTGATTTCAGAAGGGACAACTTATTCTTCTTTTAATTAAATTTAGACTTTACTGACCTTGAAGTAACGAGGGTATAATGGCATTATTCTAAAAAATAATGGTAATATTATTATACCAAAATACTTTATAAGGTTTTCGGTTTTTAAGAATTTAATTATATTATTTTAAATGTATTTATTTATTTTAGTATTTTATCTTTAACAGTTAATCGGAACCGTTATTCAGGAGACTTTTTTATCTTCAGAATACCAATAGATGATATTTAATCAAGTCATGTGGTCAAACTAACAAGTCAAAAATAACAATAAAAATCACGACTTGAGATGATATTATTTCAATGAGGTTATGTGATCTTGCATAGTCCTTTGGGTCTTCAACCATAACTGTTGTCCTAGTTGACCAGCAGATCTTGAAGATCTCCTGTTCAGGTTTCAAAAGTTACTCAACCCAAAGAGTTTAAGGGATTACATACGAATGGTGTGGATACCCCCACAATCCATTGTGCTCTGAAACATTATCTTATTGGGGCAGCAATAAAACAATCTCGTTCTCATTCAAGTTTAATGTCATCCTCTCTCCTGCGGCACCAGCAAGCTGTCTCCTTGCGTGGGACAATCAGGTTAAATGCTTTAAGTCCACAACCAGTGCCAACCGGGGGTCATAAATGTCCTCAAGAGTATGTGGTAGTGGCCTTACAAAAGAGAGCATCACGTTAAGCCCCCGGAGGAAAGAGGACACCTCACTCTGAGTGTCCCAGTAACACTTGAAACCTTAAGACTCACATAACACAAGTCACCTTTCTCTTCCTCTCTCCCTATTCGTGCGCACTTAACCCAGTATCACAGGGGACTCCTAATGCAGCATAAATAAAATGTTATTTAAATCCCAGAGTTTTTATATAATTAACTGCACTCCAACAACATTAACCAAAACATAAAACTTCAAAAGTTGGGAAGTTGTTTCCTGACCTGCATTTTTTAGAATGTATTGAACCTTAAAAATACATTATATATATAATATAACATATTACAGTACTATACTTTTATGTTGTCAAACTGTATATATTTATGTACTATATTGTACAATACATACTTAAATGCACAATATAAGCTTCAAATTCAATAAATTCAATACAAATAACTTATATTACATTTAAAAAGTATTATATTTATTATTTAGTTTTTTTTTCTTTACAATGTTTGTAATAGTATTTTAATAGTATTTTTGTTTTTAAATATAATTAAAACATTTTTACTTTAATAAAGCCAGTTACGCTGCATGCTACCATATGAAACAATTCACTCTTCAAAATTGCAGATAAAGTTGTTGTATTTGTTTTTATTTATATAAAAGCTACTACCGCAGCAGTCAATAATTTCTTGAGTGGGAAACAAACAAGACATTTAATAGTGGACAGTCAGCACGAATAAAAAAATGTGTAATTCTGTGCCAAATTATGTAATACTGATTGAATCATGTAACTAGACTATTACTGCTCATTACATTTCCTCTATTATTAAACAAGCTTCACAGAAATGACTTTTACTTATTATATTAGGCATGTCCAATTTGTCAGAATTAATCTGCTAAAGCAATCTAGCATGCTGTGTATATGCTGTATCATTTTCACAGTCATTTCGGTGTCCTACCTTTTGCTCATGATGCAGAGCTGAGCCAGTCTCTCAAGATCCTGGGCCTGTGAAGCCTGTTCTGATAACTCCTCTTGAGACAGACATCCTGATGTTCCCAATGTTCCCTCTTCCTGAGACCCTGCTTCACACAAAGTCTGTCAGAAACCTCACAGCACTCACACGTAGAGAGACAAGAAGACTGTGACAAGACTGAGAAAGACAGAGAGGGAGGGAGGGTGTGTGAGAGAGCCGCCACACCCACACATTCAAATGCTCTTACAAGGAAATGAAACGTATGAAAAACAAAAGCTTAAGAAGACCAGCTGGAACCAGCAGCTTTGACCATTCAAAGACAGTTCCAAGAAAATTACTAAACAATTATATTGCCTGACCCGAATCCTGCTTACTCAAGAGCACATTCTCATTTCCTTTCATCTTCCTGCTGTTCTGAACTTGCACGACTTACTTTCTTCAGTTGAACACAAAAAGTGACGTTTCGAAAAATGTACTGGCTACTCCTAAACTATCTAAAAGTTATCTAAAGTTACAAAAAGAACAGCAAATTCCAAATCTTCTGAGGTCAAACAATCGTTTTGAGTACTTACACAAGCGATTTTAGGTCATTGTCACTGAAATTGTGACATCCCCTATAGCTTTCACAGTCATGTGAGTGCCTGAAATAGTGATGCTAGTGATGGCTCTTCTAAGTCATATCTTTGTCTCCGTTTGTGTTCCATTAAAAAAAAGTCACACAGGCTCGCAATGACATGTTTTGATGAAATGTTTTAGCACCACTTCTTTTTTCATTTCTATGATTCCCTTGGGTCCAATTCTGCGATTATGTTTGGTCCCTCGGAACTTGATAACGCAGTTGAATCTAAGCTGGGTCCTCTGTACCAGCTTAAAAAATATAATTTAAAAAAATCTGGGGATGATTTGTGATAGTGCACTTAAATTTGACAAGCAAATAAATGTAATCGTTAGAACAAGCTTTTTTGAATTGAGGATGATTTCCAAAATAAAGTCTTTTTTATCCAAGAAAGATATGAAAAAAGTAATTCATACATTAATCATTTCGAGATTAGATTATTGTAATTCGTTATATTATGGTTCTAAAAATAAAGTTTTAGATAGACAGCAGATGGCCCAGAATGAAGTTGCAAAATTTGCTTACAAGCACTTGAAAATTCGATCACCGATTAAAATCATTGCATTGGTTACCTGTTACTTTTAGGATAAATTGTAAAATTTTAATATTTGTATTCAAATCTTTACATGGTTTAGCACCATCTTATATTGCTGATCTAATCCAGGAACAAAAGTCAACGAGATTATTACGATCTCAATCACAGAAACTTCTTGTTGTTCCTCGGTCTAAGATGAGGTCTAGAGGGGATCGCGCTTTTGCGGTCAGCACCCTTAATTTGTGGAACAGTTTGCCTTCAGACTGTCCCATTGACTACCAAGTAAATAACACTGTCAAGGCCCAGGAAAGTATGAAAGACATCGTCAGAATACTCCATCTGACATCAGTGGGTTAACAGTAACGTTATGAAATGATGAGAATATTTTTTTTGTATGCAAAGAAAATTAAAATGACAACTTCATTCAACAATTTGTCTTCTGTCTCATGAGTGTCACCGTAGTGCCATTTTGGAGAGCATTCACTGGATGTAAACGGCGTACACTGCACGTTTAGAAATAAAGGTACAAATGCTGTCACTGGGGCAGTGCCTTTTCAAAAGGTAAAACCTACCCGAAGGGTCCATTTCGACACATTAAAGGTACATATTAGTACCCAAAGTGTACATACAGTATTAAAAAGTAATAGGTAAAAAAAAGTGTACCTTTTGAAAACGTACCACCCCACTGATAGCTTTTGTTCCTTTATTTCTGAGAGTGTGTTCTGTGTCAGTCACACTACACTGATACGCTGTTTTCATTCAAATGAAAGTGTAAATAAATGTAGAAAACATGTCCGTGTGGTGTGTCTGTCATCAAACAGTGTATGCAATTTGCCTCCAGTAGATTCTCTCCAAAATGGGACTACGGTAACATTACGGTGTTAAACTGTTGCCATTATTTTTATTGCAAAAAGTATTCGTGTTGCTTCGTAACATGGTTGAACCACTGATGGAAGATTGACTATTCTGACGATGTCTTTCATACTCTTCTGGACCTTGACAGTGATATTTACTTGTCAGTCAGTGGGACAGTAAGACAAAATGCGGAATAAAAGGAGTGGTTTAATCCTTTACTTTCTTTACTGCTATGACTTCCATTGTAATGTCCCAAATGTCACAGTAATTTTAATACGACCCTTCCTTACTCATTCAGCAGCAGACACCATATCACTATATATATAGACACAAATCTTCAGTTTGGTGTACCCCGAGGGGATGATGGGAAATGAACTTGGTTTAGGCCAGAGAAGGAAATCAAAGCAGCATGGGCCCAAAATGCTGAATCAGGCCACGTTTCCAGGGTGCTCAACATCTCTTTAATGAGGTAATGTATAGCATGGTCATATATCTCCCTCGGCTCCTGTACTCTCTGCCCATGCTAGAGATCTATGCTGTCTCAGCAGCATGCAGACAGCCAGGGGAATGGCAGACGTCCACTATATGGAAGGAGATCGATGGGTCTCCTTCATCCATAAATACTGGTGCATCTCAGGCCAAATAAAGACCAACCTCTGTTAAATATATTACTGCTCTCCGACAGGACCTTGGGGACAGGTTTGTTGGGTCAATTTTCAGTGTTTTGTGGAACAAGGCTTAAACCTTTGCTATTTATTTGCTGCAAACTTGTGGCCAATCGGTGGCATGTTTGTGCCAGAGGTCAATTCGTCACACTTTTGTCCAGGAACTAAGGTTCGGAATGGGCTGAGATGCAAACTGCATTGTTATAAAGAGAAACTGCGCAACATGAGCTATGATGCTTATGCTACAACTGCTATAGATCATCCGCTGGAATGCCTCTCTCTTGTGAATACGAGGACAAAAGCTTGCAAAGTTTTAAATAAGGATATTTTTCTTACATTAATGCATCGGTTCACTTTACAAGGCCTTTAATAACCATGCAGGGCACCTTTTATCATGGACAGACATACACAGACACAGTCATATACAACTAGGATTGCTTGAGGGTAAGTAAATCATGGGGTGATTTTCATTGTTGGGTGAACTATCCCTTTAAACATTATTTCTAAAGTACCTGATCACATTTTGTAACAAACAAACCAAGTAAAATGCATCTCTGACAAATGTAACTAAATAGGCTTACACTGACAAAGCGATTGTATGCCATTTTTAAAATCAACTTTTAATATCATCACAATACATCACACCAATCAAAAGCATAATAAAAGAAGCATTTAAGTCAATCCATAAAAAGTGGACTTGCCTGTGCTGGCCTGCAGCGAGGTAAGCTCGATCAAAGCCACTTCGTAGAACATCTTCTCCGCCTGAATGAACTGCAGAGCTTTCCCATCTGATTTTATACGGGTGAAGGATTAGACATGCTTGTCACCAGGAGTAGTCTCTTGTTATGATCGCACACATCGCCCAATTACTCAAGCTCAGTGAAATCCTGATTTGTTCAGCTGCTAGCATCACAAAAGACAATCTAAAAACTGGTGTCCGCTGAACCTTTAATGTATCGCCTAAACAGTCAAACATAAAATCACTATTCTAACTCAAAGCCTGTGTGATATTTTGATTGGTTGGTGTCACGCTCTCTTTTTAGCTCTAAAGAAAGACACAAAGCTTGTGGCGATTCTATATATAGAGTTTGTTCAGCGTTTTCAAAGCATGCCATTGCAATCTCAGTCTAAGAAGATAATATTTGCTGAAGTGTCATTACAAAAACTTGACCGGGAAGGAAAAAGATCTTAAAATAGCAATGTATGACCTAGATAATGGCAGTTTTTTTAATTTGTATGGGCAGGAACTGGCTGGTGTTTCTATTTTGGTATCATAAGGTACAGCTGGATCTTTTGTTAGAATGTGAAAATGTGACCCTGAACCACAAAACCAGTCATAAGCAGTATGCTATAGCTATAGCTAGTGTTGCTATAGCCAACAATACATTGCATGGGGCAAAATGAAACATATAATTATGTAATAATTTATCGATATTCAATTAAGATATTTTGTAAATTTCTAAGAGATATTCTAAGGATTTTATTTGAACAGCTTTAATGGAAATGTTCTCAATATTTAGACTTTTTTTGCAACCTCAGATTACAGATCTCAGCCAAATATTGTTCTGTCCTAACAAACTATACATACATGGAAAGTTTATTTGTTCAGCTTTCAGATTATGTATAAATTCAAAAAAAAAAAAAAAAATTGACTTTTGAAATTGAAAAATTGCCACATATGCTACCATTCAGTTTGGGGACAGTTAAATGTATGTATTTATTTACTAAAGAAATGAATACTAATACTCAGAAAGAATGCATTAAATATATTAAAAATCGTATAAAGACATTTAAAATGTTACAAAAGATTCCTATTTCAAATAAGAATCCTGAAAAAGTATATGATATCGACGAAAATAAAAAAGCCCAAAATTAAGGAACATAAATGTTTTCAACATTAATATTATGAAATGTTTCATAATATAAAAAAAAAATATTTCAGAACATTACAGTTTTTACTGTATTTATGCAGTCTTGTTGCACAAGAGACTTATGGGAAAAACAAGAAAAAAAGTCTCATCGACCCCAAACATTTCAACTTTTTTCTTTTTCCCTCATTCTTTTATGATTTAAATCGTTGTATTGTTTGATCCAGTGTCCGTCTCACTGTAGGCAGTGCTAGGTTACAGTCTGATGTCCTTTTAAAAATTATCTTTTCCACGAATGAGCAGCATATTCCCAGGTGTCCCAGACATATTTTTAGATCCCAGCTGGCTGAGGAACATCTGAATTTGCTGACTAACCGCATGGGGATCAGTTTGAAAGTGATAAATCTATTTGTGTGATGCTAACCCCTAAATTAGCTGTGGAGGAGAGACCAGGAACAAATGTATTCTGTATTGATTTTCGAATCATTTTTGCTGTTCATTTAGCATTGCCTTCCGCTCCATCTGATTAAAAGCCTGGGTCCCACTGCTTCATATTTTAGAAATACTGCATATTACTGTTATATATTATTAGATACTGTTATAGTTTGCAGTTATGTGCTTTCAACCAGCTGATCCCAATATTTAGGGAATATAGGAAGTCATTCCACTTTAAATATTTTATTATATAACACCGACACACCTTTAATTTTGGCTAAATATATTTTTTTGCATTCCCTGTATATAGTATGACTCTGGTTAGTATTAGGATTGCCAATTCTAAGTTAATAGTCGTCAGTTATGCAGCTTCAAATCTCAGATATGCACCACAGCCATTTAAATTTTAAAGAGCAGTATGTAAAATTGAGTTATGCATGCTAGCTTTAGAAATACAGAGCGCCCAGAAATCTTTCTTAAGGCACTGCATTGACAAAGCAGATGTGTGCATTAAAATCACTATAACAGCTCTGGTGCTTCAGAGGAAAAATGGATGCAGCGCTTCATCAACAAATAAATGTAATAGCTGTGTCCTTCTGCTTGGCATGAATATATCCATCTATCTCAGCATACCCGTGAAAGCAATTTCTACGTTTGTGTTTTCCGTTGATCTTGCCTGCTCAGAAGTGTCAGTCACAGTATGATCCCATCTACTTCCAGTCTGAAAATGAGTACAAGATGAATGTTTTGTTCCTTTATCTTTTTCTTACGTAACGAACTCAATCCATCTGACTTACATGAAATCGAAGAGATGTGACAGCCTGGTATAGTGAAATATATGTTTTTAAGTGGGGTTTGAGTGTAATGGAGGAAGAACTGCAATATATTTATTTATATTTTAAGTTTTTACAAAACCAAAAATGTGTGTACAAACAGTGCATACAGAAAGCATTCACACCCCCTTAATTTTTTCACTCTTTGTTATATTATATTGCTAAAATCAATTAAGTTCTTTTTTTTTCTCCTCAATGTACACACAGCACCACATATTGACAGAAAAACACAGAACTGTTGACATTTTTACAGATTTATTAAAAATTAAAAACTGAAAAATCTCATGGTCCTAAATATTCAGACCCATTGCTCAGTATTAAGTAGAAGCACCCCTTTTGATCTAACACAGCCAGATGCAACTCGTTTTTCACTCCGGGATTTTAGGATCCTCCATTCCTCCTTGCAAATCCTCTCCAGTTCTGTCATGTTGGATGGTAAACATTGGTGGACAGCCACTTTTAGGTCTCTCCAGAGATGCTCAATTGGGTTTAAGTCAAGGGTCTGGCTGGGCCTTTCAAGAACAGTCACAGAGTTGTTGTGAAGCCAATCCTTCATTATTTTAGCTGTGCGCTTAGGGTCATTGTCTTGTTGGAAGGTAAACTTTCGGCCCAGTCTGAGGTCCTGAGCACTCCCTGTATCCCTGTACTTGGCCGCATTCATCTTTCCCTCATTTGCAACCAGTTAATAGTTATGTTGTTTAAAGACCATTTGGGACGATTAGATCCTGAGCAAATGGTCACCCATTGTAGCATGGAAGCAGATGTTAAAATATGATTAACATACAGATCACAGCTGGTACAAAAGGAGCAACTTCATTTACATTTAGGGTAGTAAACTTTAACTGTATAAAAGGCTTAAAAAAGAAGAATGTTCTGGGTTTATTCGACTCCGCTGAACCCAAGGCACTACATCTGCTTTGTCACTGCTATACTGCAATAAACATCTTCTTCAAGATCTTCAACATCCTCTTCATTTTTTTCTTACACTAATCAAGTGCAGCCAGTATTATCAAACACAGCTGGACTCAAATGAAGGTGTAGAACCATCTCAAGGATGATAAGAAAAAAATGGATAGCACCTGAATTAAATATGAGTTTCAGAGCAAAGGGTCTGAATACTTAGGACCATGTGATATTTTAGTTTTTCTTTTTTAGTAAATCTGCAAAAAGGTCAACAATTCTGTGTTTTTCTGTCAATATGGGGTACTGTGTGTACATTAATGAGGGAAAAAAAATTACTTAAATGATTTAAGCAAGTGGCTGCAATATAACAAAGACTGAAAAATTTCCGTTCTGCATACTTTCCGTACCCATTGTATGTGGGCAATTCTGACAATGTGGAACAGACTTAAAATAATAATTGCCATAGCAAGTAAATATATAGATTTTTCGCCTTAGTTTACCACCTATTCTTAAGCACTGGTCCATATTGTCCTAAAGGATAAGAGAAAGGCAGAACATTCTAGATAAAACCCCAGCTAACCTTTGATTTCACATCTTTAATGTATCCAGAGCTCCACAAATCACCTATTCCAGTGTCCCTTGTTGTGCATTGATAAAACAGAGTAACGATTTGCATGTAATTAAATAGCTTATTCCATTAAAAGATAAAATCTACATCAATTATTTTGGTTTTATGTAATTACACAGAGATCACCAAGTCCCGCCACTATTTACTAGCATACTGGTTGAATATGTTAAAACCAATTTACATGTAATTGGATTTTAATTGGAAAAGAGGTCATAAATGATCTTGGTTAATGACTTAGGTCACGTAAATGACCCGACTGCCAGTCTTGAACCCGTTTAAACTCTATGCTTTAGTAATTGAGAGGCCACGGGTTTAAGAGGGAATGTATGTCACGTAACACTAGCCTGCCTGTTAACGGCAGTCCGTAGATGAATAATGACAGCGGCGCTCATGCTGGCTCTTTGCAGGTTAATTAGCTGTGATGCTCTTTCAGCTGACATACGATAAGTGCCCACAAATCCTCTTAGGAAAAAGACCACACTCAAGAAGCTCCAGTTGAAAAGGCCCTGCGATAACACAACACAACTTCTTCGCACAAACAATATAAAATATCAGGTTTCTCTACAAGCAGATTTATTTGTGCAGATAAAAAAAGATTTGTTATGTTATGTTCGTTACACAATTTAGAGAGTGAGAGCTGATTGTTTAAAACGGAAAGGATACAGTTCTTGTCATCAATGTAGAGTTCAGCGATCTGTATGGAGGAAAGAAATTATTCTGAAATATAACTTTATAATATAAAGTTATGTAATACAAAATTATCTGAACGTTCAAACTTCAAGTGCTTCACAGAAAGAGAGAATTTCATAAAACATGTCCAGATTATTTATATTTTTATTATAATATTATTATGATAAATTATTATAATTATATTTATTATAATATTATATTTCACCGGACAAAATAAAAAGAGAATATTGTCAAACTCAAACAACATGTTAAGGAGGTAAAATTAAATAATAAATTAATAAAAATAGCATAAATACATATTTTTCATTAAATAAAGCTTAATTAAAAAACACACATTAGAATGGAATATAGTTACGTTTTTTTTCAGTATTTTATAAGAGTTAGGCAAAGCACATTTCTTCAGTTTCTTATTATTATTATTATTATTGGCCTGATATTTTGATGTTTTACTCATTATTCTGTGATGATCAATCATTAAATTCTAATTACTGTAGTACTAAAAAAATACGATTGTAGAAGACGGTAGAACATTTGCTTATATTTCAAGGGAAAAAAATTGTTTTCCAAAAGAATCACAAGGCTACAGTAAGTAGATAAGTAGATAAGAATGGAGCTACGATCAACTTAGCTTTCTGATACTTTCCCGAAACGCAGCTCTGAACGTAATTTTTACAGCTGTTAACTCGGATTGCTCTTGAAAAGAAACACTAGTTCTTTCTTCATTTTAAAATGCCTCAGATGAAATTTTACATTTAATGTTAGTGATAAATATTAACAATTTCTAAATATGTCTTATTTAGGTCAGAACTCCGTCTGGCCAATGTCATGCCACACATTCCAGCACTCTTGTGTAAGAGCCACTGTTTATATTCTGGACACTGCCTGGGACCCTTGTGAATTTCAGAGAAAGTTTAACAGGGTAACCCAGGACGAATAAACAGGGTTGAGGGATTTTATCATGAAGTCCATGATTAGACAAGAAGTGAACACAAAAGATAAAATAACAAGCATTAGCTATAAGATAAACCACCCAATGTTTCGTATAAACACATGATGGAAACAAATGGTTGCAACACAATGATAAACACAAGATGCTTAAAAGAATCTCAAGCACGCCTCCTGCCAAGTGCAAAGCAGAGTGTGTGTTTGCAGTGTTGGCTCATATGCTTTCATTAATGTTTTAGAATGCATTTACCAGTGTAAAATATGCATTGACTTATGGCTAGTTTTAGGTTAGTGTGTCATAGAATCATCATGAAAAAAAATACACGCATGAGCAAGAAAAAGAGCTGTGCATGCAAACAAATGCATTATTCGTGCATTGCATTCTGTTTAATTCTACTGATGTGCAAATGCAAAGCCCATTCAAACTGGTTCTATCCCACAATGCATCATGACAGAGCTCTATCCTGCAGGGCTCACCTGATGCAGGCAGTTGGGAAGCGAGTGGAAGCTTTGCACATGTGTGAGTCCCAGCAGGCAGCTCAAGAAGCAGTGCAGAGCGGCTCGGGAGTCTCCTTCCTGCTGGAGCTGCCTGCCCAGTTCAAACAAACCCTCGCGGCTCCCGTTCAGCATCCCGTGTTCGGGATGGCCCGCCAGAGAGACCTGCCGCGCGCGTTTACGTGCCAGACAACCGCCGCTTCTGCTGCACTTAAGTCTGCCCCCATCTGAGCTGCGGCGCCGGCATGGAGAAATAAAGTCCGGAGGGATGGAACGGAAAAAACACACAGATATCGGTCGCTGCAACCTCAAAACAGGAACAGATTACGGCTTCTCCTCTCCCTCCTCCTACGATCCGTAAGAGTCAAGGGCAGGAAGGTGCGTGGGAGGGAGAAGAGAGGGAATGTGGAGACGGAACAGCGCAGCGCCGCCCACGCGAAGAGCAAAGGAGGAAGTCAGGGCTTGAGAGGATTTGTCGTTTGAGTGACGCTGCTCGCAGCCAATTGCGTTACAGCAAGAGACGGTGGACGCTTTTAACCGGTTTTAAAGGAATTTCAGTTTGTCGCTTTAAGACTGTGAGGTTTTACAGGAGGTCTTTGTAGGGCAGTGGTTCCCAACCTTTTTTACCTCACGGCCCACACAGCCAAACACATAAGTTATGTTTCCGCGGCTCACTGCAAAATAATTTAAATGATCCCGCTTTTTGTGTCGGGTTAACTACTCAGAAACAAAGCTGTTAATTGTCTTTATTGAATAAACTGGTAATGTAACGTTAAATTAACAAAAAAGGTGTATAAAAAATTGGTTTGAATTCTCACAGAAACTTCATATTAGCCAAAACGCATTTAACATACCTTGTCCATCCATATAAAATAAAAAAAATTACAGACAATAAACCAAAACATGCAGACGTGTTAAACATTAACTTACCAGCGTAACATTAATCCATGGACCTTCATAACTAACGTCAATGTTACCCCGTCACTGCCTGCCTGCAAGTGCCGCTGGGGGAGGAAAACGGTTACGTTAGGCGGGAAATTCAAATGTTCTTACAGAAAGTTAGAAACTCAGGCGTGTTTATAACTACAAAATACTCCGAAAATAAATTGGGAAGCAGGCAAATTTTTCACCTATTTTATATTTGATTTTATATTTGATTTTATATATTATATTTTACACAATATTTTACCATTAATCTACCTGTATAACTTCACAGGACGCCTCTCTTCCCATCTCCCTCTATAGAGTGAAACATAACATTAGAATAACGTGTAAATCAATTAAGAAAAAATTATATGAGCGTTTAAATCTCTACTTGCTAATTTAACTTTTGTCTTCTGTCAGATGGTTTCTGCTAGTGCCTTTGTCCTGCTGCTGCTTCAGCAAAATTCAACAAGAACAAAAAAATAAATTCCAGCCTTGTGTCATATAGCTAACTTATATCGACCAATCAGCGCAAGCAGAATTTCAAGCCCGACCAATCATTTTAAACAGAGAGATGGTGAAACATTTAAATGAATTAAAATGTTGAGTTCAGAGAACTTAAAATATTAATTAAAAGGTTTTTGCTGCCAAATGAGTAAGTAAAACAAAACTGTTTAAGTTCTGATGCAAAAACTTAGTACTTTAAGTAATGTCAAGTTATATTAAATTAATTTCTTTAGTAAGGACAACATTGGGGTTTACAGTGTGGTTCGGGCGGCCAGGAGAAACGAATCCTCTGTAGGAAAGACATGATTAACAAGAAGAGCTCCATCCTTGCCAGAGTCTCCCGGAGACACACCCTCGGGCCTGATAAACAAATCAATACAGTAACATTTGCTTATGGTTAAATTTGTTAATTAATTCCACAAACAGCTGACTCACCCAGTGAGAAGGGGATGAAAGTTTCTGGTTTGAAGAAGTTCCTGTTTTCATCCAAGAAATTCTCAGGGTTAAAGGCGACTGGATGCTTCCAGTTTTCTTTATTGCTGGAAATTGCATCTAGGTTTGTCATGATCAAAGTTCCCTGCATGAGGAAAGTTGAGTTGAATTTAACTTTCTAGAAATCTAACACATAGCCCATACTCAAAACATTTAACCTTTAACGGTACGATAAGTTCTCACTCAGAAAGAACCCTCACCTTTGTACCTTCTTTACAGCTAATATGTTCATAATAGTACCATAGAAGTACATATTTCTATGAAATATTTCTTTTTCCTATGAAAATGAGGTAAAACAGCAATAATAAATAATGTCAGTTCAAGCTAAATATACAGCATAAGACTACATTAAGGAGAATATCAGTAATGAACAACAATGTCAAATTAATAAACAGCCAAATTAAAATA
>JAUCMT010000036.1:15948115-15963845 GCA_032357475.1 Enteromius thamalakanensis
GGCATAGATACATTTTTAATACATTTTGATACATTTTAATTCTGCCAAAGGCATTCAAAATATGTGTGCTACCTAAATAGTGACTAAAAGTAAAGCCCTATTCGAAGGGAACTAGTTTTACAGAGTGCCATTAGAGAATGTTTTGTTTCACAGACATACTTGGTAATTTTAATCCCATCCGAATCTGCCATGTCTGTGTTTTTCTCTCATAACCTCGGTGATAAGTCAGAATGAAATGTCTGTGATATTATTTTTCACAACACGTTTCCTTGTGTGTTTTAGCAGACGTGATATGCTGCAGATGCTCTTACCACACGCACGTTTCCAATATTTTGATATATAAAATAAATAAATAAATACAAATAAAGAGCCAAATCACATAAACTGTTAAGACTGGCTATTGTAATATCAGTATCAGGTAAGATTACTCACGTTCATTTCCGCACTCAGTTACATACGTTTTAATTATCAAAATTAAACATGGGTTTACTACAAATAAAAAAACGTAATAGTTGAACTAAAGTAAGCACACATTAACATGGTTTTGCTATACTAGCCATTTAGCTTTACCATGGTATTTGTGATTATACAAATTGTAATCAATCTGAATGACTATAGCAATGCACGCATACAGAGAGTGTGATCTCTGTGATTCCCAGATGTACAAAACAGACCCTCTCACCCCTGTAATAAACATGGAGGTGTTAGTCCCGTCCGAAATGGTACATGAAAATCAAGGAAGACAGAATCGAAACTCACACGTAGTTTAGAAAACTAGTCCCGTCCGAATAGGGCTACAGTGCAATTCAGCTAGGTATACATCCGAGCTAAACTATCAATGTGAAAGTCATCATAGCTTGCGTAGTATAGACCCAGCTCCTAACCCAAGTTTGTGAATCGATTAACGGCCATATTTTTTTATCGCGCGAAAAGAGTCTATAACGCCTATAACGGCCCACAACTTATATATATATATATATATATACATACATATAAACATATTGTTTTACTTGTTCTATTGCAGACTGAGCTAATTATTTATCTTAACTCATTGTTTTATAATTCTACATAACTATCCTTGTTTTTCTTTCATTTTTTGTTGTTGCTTCATATTTTGTCCATGTTTTTCATAGTAATCTTCATGCTTTTAATTCACAAATATATCTTTATATATGGTGCAAACTGCAATTATTTGGCCAAGCATACTTGTAGCATAAAGTTGGAATAAAACCTTTAAATAAATAAATAAATGTTAACACTGTATTATTACAGTCCAGTCTCATAGCAATCGTATATATTTTATGAGGTGGCTAATTCGTACAAATTTGTACGACCTCATAAGATTTGTGCTAAATTGGATGTATTTTATGAGTTGCCAATTCATATGAATTTGTACAAATGATCTACACCTAACCCCACCACCTCTAAACCTACCCGTCACTGGGGTTTAGAAAAAGAGTAAGGTTGAATGAATTTACACAAATTAGAACAAATTTGCCACATTGTACAAATGCGTATGAATTGGTCCTGAAACTTTGTCAGCTATTTTCCAAAAGAACTGAGTGACACTCATGGACTCATGGGCGACTTTAGTAACTTTATTTATTTGTTCAGGATATTCTGCTAAAGCATCTGCACATTAAAATATTCTACAGTAATATTATGTCATACAACAAAAGTAACATTCATCTCTCTCGATTCAAAAGTGCAAGAATAATTCCTTTTTCTGGGATATAGAGTGATTCAACAACAAATCATTCTAAACATAACTCGAGATTCTCTCTGAAATCCCTACTGAGGACTCGTCGACCCTGTCTCACACAAGATTCTGCCCTGATGGGAGAAAAACCAAACATCAAACGTGGGATACCCAGTGTTTTTTTTTTTTTTTTTTCTCTGAACCCCAGATCCAGCACGTCTAGATCAATAATGCCTATAGAAGTGTTTGCAAAACCCAGCAGACACCCTGGACTCCTTGAACCTACGAGAACGACAGAGGATCTGGAGAAAACTCCTTCATGCTCCGTAATTTATTTACAGCTGAACACAGTGAAGTCTTATTACACCGAGCCTCAACTGCGAGAGCCATAAGGGACAGCATGGATTAATGGTGCTTCTTGGGTCATGGGTTTGCAGTTTGGCGGTCCCCTGTCAGATACAAAAGGAAAGTCTCAATAAAATACTTGATTTAAGTCTTTGCCTGTGGCCACAGGTCGAATCTGGCTTTATTCCACCTCTGCATTGCACTCTGAAAGCACATACAAATGAGTATTACTAATGCGAGTAAGTAATTTTGCTCAGACGTAGCTAGCTTTGTTTTGAAGAGTAACAATTAATCAAACTGATAGATTCAACAAAAAGCTCAAGAGACAGACATGACATGCTATTACGATTAAAAAAAAAATGTCTAGCCCTAATCTAAATTCTCTTTCTTACTCATCCTTCTGATATTACAAATCAAGTTGATTTACTTTCTTCTGTGTAACATGAAAAGAGATATTTATTTGAATGATTGATATTCCATAAAGCTCATAAGGCTAAAGGTGTGGTCAAAATACTGTAAGTGAAGTCTCTGTGAAATTTTGTGGGCTTTAAAAAACAGCCTGGTCTAATGAAAATATGTACCTCTGTGAACTTTCTAACGTCCCTTACTGCATGTTTGCCACAGTTTCAAAGAGAAATGTCCACTGAGTGGTGCTAAAACACAGGTTCAGTATGTGGACCCCGGCACATTTTTATTGCGTTGATATACTGTATGTACGTATTGCTTTTATTATGTTACATATCCAGGGACTGTCACTAAAAGTTAAAGCTCTATCATATTGGAAATATGCCCTACACCAAATCCAACCCTAAACCTATCCATTGTGCAAAACTGATATAAATAGGCAGAAGGAAAAATGATCTCTTTCTGTAAAAACATGGGTACCACCGACCCTGTGGGCCGATGGCAGCTAAGTGCACAGAAGCTCCCGGCCCTCCTTCGGGAGTGGGGACGGAGATGTCATCGTCGTCACCCAAAGAGCAGTTCTCATCACCTCTGGGCTGCCTGTCTCAGGAGCGCTTCCCGCTCTTCCCGGGTGTTCTTGGCCGGCCCCTGAGCAGGCGGCGCCCCTCGCCCACGGTCAGCTCTACGTCATGCAGCCAGCCTAGCATCATGCCGGGGATGGAGCAGGTGTTTCTCTGGATGCCACGGGGGGGGCACCCTCGGCGACAAGCAGGCGGAGGAGCACTCAGGGAGCGGCTGGGCACCCACCGAGGCAGGATGTGCGACATCGCCTCCGTCTGCTTCTGAACTGCCGCAAACTCCTGGGTCAAGTCCCCAACAGTGTCGCCGAATAGGCTGGCCTAGGAGATGGGCGCATCGAGAAAGCGAGCCTTCTCAGCGTCCAGCACCTGTGACAGGTTCAGCCACAGATGACGCTCCTGGAGCCCCGCATGGAGTTCCCGCATCACCCCCTGGTTAGGCCCACACTCCTGCAGCTCCTTCAATGCCTTAGCCTGGCAGACTTGCAGCGCTGTCATTGCATGCAAGGCGGTGCATCCAGGGCGGACAAGAGCTTACACGCTTTGGACGGGAGCTGAGGCTGGCCCTGCCAGGAAACAGCACAGCGAGGGCTAAGGTGTACCGCCACGGCGCGCTCCACCAAAGGGTGTATGGAAAAGACCTCCAAGTACCTCTTTACCTAGACTCTGTTTATAGGTTTGGTTCTGAAAGGAAAGCATACAGGTTTTGCACAACATGAGCAGAATAAATGATGACAGAATTTGCATTTTCAAGGTGATGACTTTAACTTCTTCATGACCGTGCAGGATTCATGTCCCTGCTTGCTTTTCAAATGTTTAGAAATATATTAATTCCTGGATATTACAATGTCACACCGGTTTCACTGTGATTTTGACTGATGATATGGTAATTATGTGCTATAAGGAGTCTCTACATGCAGAGACAAATGTGCTGCCATCTAAGAGATGGAAAACCAAAATGTTTGTGTGTGGTCACAAATCTTCAATCCCCTTATTTTCTCCCACTGTGTTCACCAAACTAATCATGCATTATATACAGTAGGCTAAAGTAACCTTGTTTCAGACGAGGAAACACATACATGTTGACCTACATGAGACTGGTCTTCCCGTATAAGATGCATGTGATATTTCAAGGGCAGAGGACAAGAAGGATGTTTTTTTTTTAAATATGTCAGCTTATGGAAGGACATGCCTTTTAATAATCCTTCTGAATAACAGAATCAGAATATTGTAGCTGCATTGTAGTTCATGAGATGTGCACCCTAAATAATATTCGTGAGCTATACATTGTGTGCATGTTAAATATAAATAAATATTAAATATATTAGATATAATTAGATCACTATTAATTGTGATTAATCACATTCAAAAAATTTTGTTTTTACATAATATGTGTGCATACTGTGTATATTAATTAGATATATATATATACAGTCTATAAATAGAAACATATTTATGTATATATTTAAAGAAAAATATGCTGTTTTATATATTAAATATACTAATACATAATCTAAATTATAAGAATATAAATACATGCATTCATATACATGTAAATATTTGTCAAAATACATACTGTTAGTAACAATTTATAACAATATAAAGCCATTTTGCATCAAAATGCTGTGGTGTAACAGACAAAAGTGTGATTTTAAAATGTTATTTCAAAATTTTTAAAATGAAAAATAAGCAATTTATTAACATTTCAGCTGTTTGTTCATTTGCATTCATTTTAAATATTTAGTTTTTATTCTGGTCCATTCGCTGCATGAAGCCAGAAAGTGGAATGCATTGCATCATGGAATACTGTATCTCCATTTATTATACATTTGATGCATACAGAAGATTACATTCTACACAAATACATACTGCAAAAATTATATTATATATATTTTGCATGCCAATGTAAGCCTAACTTCGTAGGACTTATAGAAGGAATGTGAAAAAACTGAAAAAACATCCCAGAGAAAGACTGAAAAACATCCCAGAGCGAGAACAATGCTTCTTTCTTTCAAGAAATGACACCTTAGAAATGTACTGCGAAAGGACTCATTACAAAATGGCAAAATTTACTACACAGCATTTCAAATTCATATCTTTACCGGAAGGGTTATCGGCGACGTGTTTGCGATACTCCTCTAAGGAGCTTTAAACTGCAGCAAAGTATGAGCTTTATTATATCTCCTCCTTCCTCTGCTCATTCTCATCACCAATGAATATAGTTATGAGAGAAGATTTATTGGCCAAAGTTGTCGAACGAGGTGAGTGCGCTGCAAATTGGCTATGAAACATTGGGCTTCAGATGAGCACCGACAGCTTGTTGTGAATGACACGATGAAATGAATTCACACTGCCAGCTCAAGGCGGCGACTAATTAGCCTACCAAGGCAGCTTTTATTTCCTGGCTTTGTCACTGAGAGTTGTTTACCACCAAGTCCCACAAGAACAGCAACTTATATTGTCTTAAGGCAGCTATAACTGTAGAATTATGTGCGGCGATGAAAGAAACAAATAAATCCCAACAAATCCTGCTGCCGTAGGTGTGATTCAAAACACTGTAGAGCAGAAATATGGACAAGAGAGAGGTTCACAAAGCTGAAGTAGATGTTGACTGAGAAGAGAGCATTGTGGGATATATAAATTGACTCTATGTTATTAAAACTTGATCAGAAGTTCATCAGATTACCTTATTGTGAGCTAGTGTGATGAATTATCAACCTGACCGCAAAAAACAAAGGCGCTCATTTTTTCTCTTTTCATTTTAGACTTGTTAATATGCTCACTCTATGCTTATATCGTCTCCACAGCTGCGGTTCATAAATCATAATGGACTGTCAACAGGTACAGATTTTTCCCTCTCGTCTGAAGCTAGTGAGTTTTCGCAGGTTTACACAATGGGCCAGACTAAACATGTTACAATTCATCCTAATGATTGAGTGTATTTTAACTTTGTAATGCATTGAGGTTATAGGAAAATACCCATATAATTCCCTTCCGTGATATGAGAGCGCTACCAATTGGCATGAGATTAGTTATAGCGCTTACAGGGCTGCACTAAATTTATATTCCTCAAGCAGCCTCTAAAGGGGAGTATTAAACTTCTGCTATTAATTCAGACTTAATATAAAAATAAGCTAATAAGGGTGTTCAGGGCAACTTATAGACAGGTGTGTTGAAGCCCCCTGCAATAAAGGAATAATTTGAGTATGTGCATGTAAACATATTTAGTGACAGAATGTTCAGAATTCAAAAAAGTAACCAAAAGCAATAATGTCATGCTAATATTTGCATACTGAATTGCAATTAGTCTTTTCGCATGCATTTATTTGCATGCTGTATTAACACCGTTGTTTTTTTTGCAATGCAACCAAATAACCTGACCTGATCATAATATGCATAATATTGTGTTGGAAAAATAGAACTATGTAAAAGCGTGTATGTTGTATATAAGCATCACAATCAGAATTAAAAAAAAATATATGTTTATGGATATATTTATTTACATATTTGTATATTTATTTTATGAACTGGTCAGTGGAAGATACTAAATAATTATAAAAGAATTGCTAAAAAAGTGCTTCTAACATATATGTCAGGTTTATTATTATTATTATTATTATTATTATTATTATTATTATTATTATTATGTCATTAAGGCAAAACATTGGTTTATACCCAGTGTGTCCATCTGACTGAAAACATAGAATATGCTGAGTGTGATCATCTATAGTCTCCTTTTATTAATTAAGTTGACCAAAATAAGTGGATCAAGTAGCCTGTAATCCCAGTGTACCATTTCCCTTTCCAGGTAGAGCGAGTAAACCATGCCCCTGTATTTTAATGCAGGACTATGATGACTATTCAATCAGAGTTTGCTTACACAAGCCTATGGTTCATGTATTCAGACAGACACAAGGTCACTGCCAAAACACTGCAGGATAGATGGTTTTCATAACAACTTCATTCATTATATTAATTTTTTCACGTGCATAGACACTGCAATGAGCACATAAGTTTGTTTTTTCAAGTTTCTCTCAAATTAAAATAAACTCCACAGAAAAAAAAAAAATACAAATACTTCACAAGCATTCACACTATGTTAGTGCAGACTGCTTTAAATGGGACGTTGTTCAATTTATCATTTGGTTTCAGATACAAGACTGATCATGAGCATTCCAGTCAGTCTGAGTAATTATATGCTAGATAAATATGACACACATGTTATAAAGTGAGGGACTTCCCCGCCCTACTGTTGAGTTTGCACATTGCTAAAAGCCTTCATGGCTGTTGATTCTTATTAACAAACGTTTGTCAGCACATCCAAAACATTTATAACCGCTAAACTTAGACCCTCTCCAAGCACTACAAACGGGTCAAATTCAGTTCCCGACATTTTGGCTAAAATGTTTAAGACATAACACATTTAAGGTTTAAATCACAAAGGATACTCTGACTTTGCCTTCTAATATTCTTACTGTAGTATTTTCTCATTTTTTTTATGTATTTTAGCCCGGCCTTTTATATGTATAAATAATATGCCAAATAAAAACGAAAACTTGATCTGAACTGAAGATCTAGAATCCATGACAGCTTTCATTGGCCAATGCCATCCAATGAGACTGTTTGACTGAAATGTCAAACAACCAATCACAGTTTGTTTCTATTCAGCGTCATGTTTCGGGGTAACAGTTTAACAGACAGTTTGTGAACCTCTCAGATGTATTTTAAATATTCTGTGCTGTGAACTTTAAATATACCTTTGAATACCCAGCATTTAGTTGATCCTGAGAAGAGCTTGTCATCACAGTTTTCTTTGTGCAGGGTTTGGTATCACAGCATCTCTGTTTCCAGATTGAAAGTTAAAGATTGCAATACAAACGTCTCATGAAAATCCTGCATAATTCAACCAATCTGATGACGACTTTGAAACCCCTGTAGTGTTTCCACTTTTGTGTACCATATGCATCAGTGGGTGTTTTGTGGGTGTGACCCCTGAGGCTAAGACTCAAATGGACTTTGGCATATATATGACACGCACATGTTTGCCGTGAATATAATACACTCTTCACTTGCATATGATACGACACTTCTTAGCATGCATATGATGCGCATCATATGATAACCCACAACCCTAATCATACCCATCACATAGCACATCGCTGGTGCTGAATACAACTAGTGTTCAAAGATGGTGCGGATAAAAAAAAGAGTCGTTTTGTAAAAGGAATTGCCCTTATGGCTCCAGCAGGAAAGAATTTGGTGAAATAATTTCTGCACCATTCACCTCAGCAAACATAAACAGGATTTGTCTGGTCAGGATCTTCAAACAAACAATCCTCAATTTAACAGCCATTATCAGGAGAGACCAACAAATCTGAGCCTAACACTTTAAAATGAAAACTAAAATTCACTGCACCACTATCTCATCTTTTGAGATCTTTAGCAGATTCTTACTGCAGTAACTGCTTTAGCATTGTGTGCAGAATGGATTACCTGCAGTAGCAGTACCTTTTGTGGCAGATGCTTAGCTGAGGGGTCTTCCTGCTGAGGAAGAGAGAGATGAGGGGGTGGGTCACAGAGAGTCCAGGGAGAAAAGCAGAGCTTTGATCGCCCTTCCTTCCCTCAGGCGCTGTTCTGCTTGAGCACAGGTCATTACCATAACTAATATATTTCTTGCACCCCCTCCCATTATGCATCAGGTTTCTGTGAGGCTGTCATGCCTTTGAAGAACAAGTGTGCACACATTTTGTTACATTTGAGTACAGTCGTGTAGCTATTACTCAAATATCAGTTTTAATCGATATGTAATGTATACACTACTTGTTCCAAAAGTTTGGATTAAAAAAAGAAAGAAAAAGAAATCAGAATTGATTGATTTGTTTTAAAAAAAACAAAACATTATTGTTTATTCAACATTGTTGAATATTACAATAGAAATACACATTTTGATCCTTCAGAGATAATTTTATGTTGATTTGATTGTTGCACATCTTATCATCTTGTAGGTACGAGTTCTAAGCATTAAACATTTCTACTTATAGTTCTCTGAAAAATACTACTGTGTTGAGTTCTGATGTCAGGCAACTGTTGAAGTCACAGAGATATGATCCATCGGGGACGGCCTGAGGGCTGAAGAGATGGAAAAGCCGGGTTGCTGTCCCTTCATTCATCTGTATTACACTGGAGTGCAGTCCTGAACCATCTATTTGCCTCGTGAGTGACTCTGTCCTCAAGAACTCCACTGTTGTTTCTTGCTAACAGGCAGAACACAGCACATTAATGCCCGACACATGCATTATTGATGGAGGGCAGGAGCTGATAAGCTTGTTGTAGCTGCAGGCTTCTTCTTCTACACAGAGGGCCAATTAAAAGCAACCCAATTCATGGCCTCATAAAGCTTTTGGTTGTTCAGGGACGGCTGATATACTCACTCAAACAGATGGATGTGTACAGACAACAGAGGCACCCAAGTCTACTATATACATATATACACTAGCTGTGTTGAAATGTTTAGAGTGCAAGAGTTATAGCCACACTTCTGACACAAAGGCTAAAGTTCTGTTACCTTATACCTTGTTTAGGACCATTCCTAAGGCAGCATCAAATATGTCTTTCATGGATAATCAAACTGACAAAAAAAAAAAAAACAACTGTAAAAGCATGGTAATTGGTTTTTGATAGTGTCTTCCAAATGGAAACAAAAAAGTACATAATTAATATCAGTACATAATGGTTCCTTCTTATATATTTTTATTAGTGCATCAAGTCATTAGCTTGGCAACATGCTAATGCCAGTCTTAACTAAAAAAAAAAAAAAGCTGCATGTGATGTTAGCCATCCCATCATCATGGCTTTGATTCCCAGGTAATCAAGAAAACTTAAATGGCACAGGAATCTGATTCAGATATAAAATATATAAATATAAATATAAATAGATTAAATAAATATTTCAATATCTGTGCATGCTGTGTGGGTTTTGTGCATTTGTTGTGAAAATGAATCATGTTTTTGTGTTTATTAGAGCATTAAATCATTAGCGTTGCAATACTGACATCAATTGCTATTTAAATGAACCATGAGATACAATGTTTTTATCCAATTAAAAAAACACATTTTTCACCCAATATTTTTTATTTTCTCTTCATTCCTTGTTTTGCTTTTCTTTTAAATCCATTTAGCTCTGAAGCATGCTATCATCATTCATCAACCTGTATTGGAATCAATTGTGATTGAATTTTTCTTCAGAGTCTCTTGTGAATTTCCTGTGAGAAGCAATGTGTGGCTATTATTGAGTTGTTCCCATAAAGACTATTTTTTGAGCTTCGATTCCAGTTAGGATACTGCCTTGGAAAATAGCCACCTATGTAGACATGTCAGACAGTCTGATTTAATATATATATAGGACTGCTACTAAAACACACACAAGCACACAAATCCATAAGGTCTGGCCTTTTTACAGTGTCCAGCATGATCACCTGGCTCCTCACCTTTCCTACTCATACCTCAAACCCAGAACAGGTTGAGGGAATGGAAGTCCCTGTGGAGCACTGTTACCCCTGACACAGGCGGCTCACTGACAGCTCCAACATGACCTCTGACCCCACAGCTCTCTGGGGCCTAAATAGCCGTGTGTTGGGGGAGATTCTTTGGATATGTAGGGCTGATCCCTGAGACAGGAATCTCACTGGGGCTTTGGGATCTTTAGGGAGCATGGGGGGTTGAGGTTTGGAGTGGATGGAAATGCGTGCCTATGTGTCAGTGAGGCCAGTGCTGCCTGTTATCTGTGGAGCTCTGCATAAATCATAAAGGGTCAGGGAGTCACGGCAGTCATTATGGTGTTCCCTTGGAATCATGCCCAGGGCCAGATTATCCATCCCAGAGAGAGACTCTCTTCGGTGAAGAAAGACCAATTGCCAGATCACCACCAGAGAAAACAAACAGCGCTTTGATTGCATTGACATCTCAGAGAAAGGCAACATGCTGAGAAAAACTAATAACAGCAAGATACACCCAAGCAAGTGAATTTAGCCACTTCTCTGAATCATCAATAACTCTTCGTTTTAAAATATTCATGGGGTCAGATTGCTTGCCAATTCACACAGCAAAAAAATCTAACTCTGTCGAAAAAAGCCTTGAACTACATTTCTGCAGATCTTTACTATCAGCACCCGATGTCTGAAAAAGCCGTGCTAGTAATAATTTAGATTGTTAAAGTATACTGCAATATGATATGGCATACATTGCCAATAATACTGAATCATTCCAATGGGTAGATCATTACGGTGCATGTACTGAATTGAATTGGCTTTTACTTAATTGTATTATGGTTAAATGCAGGAAAGCAGGGAAGCATTACTACTATTATTGCTCATATTAGGGTTATGGATTTAAACAAAAATGTTTAAATGATACTAAATATGAAATATTAGAAAGGCATTGCTTCAGATACAAATGCTCAAACATCAGCTTGCCAAGTAGAGGCATGCTATTGCTTATTTAAATAGATGGACAATTTTGTGTTTGTGAATATCAAATAGAAATTTTAACTTGGGCCAGTACTGTAACAACCATTCAGAACACCCTGGCAAGCCTGTAACAAAATAAAAAAATTATATAATTTAAACATAATGTTAACCTGTAATGATTGATCGCATTTTTATTTCTTCATGCCATCAAGCATTTGTAAGCGCAGTGCTGCTTTGTTTACAGCCATTTCCGTGGAAACCGCTATTTTTCCTACAGTAGTTGGAAAGAATGAATTTGCATTTTCATTCAGACCTATGCGAAACATCAGCATGAAATGGCTTGGGTTTGGGCCTGAAAACGACTTGTTTTAATGATTCAGAGATGGCTCTGACTTTATACATGGTGCACTTTCAGATTTAAAACGTTGCAGGATGTTATTATTCACTTAGAGCTGTGTTAAACACTGCATGACAGCACATTTCCAAACATTTATAATAGGGGCACTTAACGTTGAAGCTAAACTCTGCAAGAACTGCAGGACCAGGTTTGGACACCCCTGCTCTGCAGCACACCTACATTGGTTGCTACCTGTCTAGGATCCACTTGTAACTGAGGTGTGTGCAATAAATGTGAGTCTTTATCAGTGTGTCTACAAGGTGATGGATGTAACTATTAGATACAGCAAAGGGAGAAAACTCAACTTACCGGCTGTCCGTTCAATCGATGAGTTTCCTCAGCCAGCACGATCTTGACTTCCTCCTGAAATGGCTCGCTTTCAGATCTCTCAATCATGGCAGATTTTATTTAAAATGCATCAGGTTGGAGAAAGACAACATGACATTTCATCAACTCAGAAACAAAGCCTAAAACTAAGGCTATACTGTTTTAAACGTCCAGTAAACATCATATACCTTAAGTCTACATGGATGTTTCATAAAGCTGGAGAAAGGGTTTGAGTATTCGTAGCTGACTGCTGAATTAATTGGCAAAAAGACACAGTATGATAAATACAGGCAGCCCCCATACGGCTAAAGTGGCCCATATTCATCATTCATTGAAACAACCTGTGTCAGAAGAAGGTCTCCAGGGAACTTGGATCTCTGTATTTTACTATGAAGGCTACTGAGAGGTACTGCAAGAAGAACAAACAAATATAAAAATGATCTACTGGTGTTGTTGTAATGATTACAGATTTGGAACACCCAGCAGAATCATGAACTTTGTGGGCCTTCATAAATAAACGTGAATGCGTTTGAGTGTATATATGTGCAGACATTTTAAGTGCATGTCTGTGCCTGGAGGAGGGGCAAAAGTGTGGAATTGACTTTTTCTTGTGGAGAGAGGTAATCACTCATTCTGAGTGGCAGGTGTGTTTTTGTTTGCCGTGCACAATGGCCTTGCCCTGACACACACGTTTAATTCTGTTATTTTAGCCTTCCTATTCGTAATAATTAAGTGTTCTCACACCCCAGTGATCCTAGCTGAAATGATGTATGATTTTTGGGGTATTTGCACGCTTCTGTGAGTGTTGTGTTTTATCCTTCGGGGCAGGGCGCTATTTGAGTATTTCACTCAGGGTAAAATTAAATGTGTGCTTGAACATTTGCTTTGCTTGTCACAGCGGGGGGCTACGCTGTAAAGCAGACATTTTGACCGAATTCGACCTGAACACAAAATTGCTCTCTTTTCTTTGTTCTTTGTGAAATGCGGTAACACAGGCGCACAGATAGATTGCGATTTTGAAAATTTTTGTAACCAAATGGATTCTTTTTTTTTTAATAAATGTACATTAGATTTGTATTATTTTGCTCATGGGTGTTTATTAATAATATTGTTGGCCCCTTTAAAAATAACTGTTATTATTCTACTGTAAGAGATTCTGTATAACAGTGTATTTCTAAATTAATAATTTAATAATTTTATTTATTTATTCATTTATATTGTAAATAAGGTTATTATAATGATATATTGAAATAATTATACAACACCCATTGTTGGGCACGTAATTAGTTATAGTTACTAGTTACTTCTCACAAATAACTGAGTTACATCATTATACAAGTAAATTAATTACTTAAAATTACTAATTACTTAGTTCCCACCCGGACCCAGTTTTACGGAACACCTCATCACTTCTGCGACAGGTGTTCGTGGTTTTCGTGACCATTTAAGCCCACGCTTCACAGAAGCAAGTCTCAAAGTTTTGCTCTGCTCTTGCATCAATTCCAAGCGTTATTTCTCTGTGTTTTGGACTGCCTTACCTTTGACTTTGGACTGCTTTATCTCTGTGAACCTTTGCTGAATACCCTGACTCTTTGCGAGCTCAACGACTCTGAATCTTGCCTGTGACCCTGATCTTCTGCCTGGATACTGACCTTGTCTCTGCCTCTGTCTGTTGTCCCTGTATAGTGGTAAATGAACTCTGCCTGTTTGACACTGATTGAAGCTGCGTATGGATCTGATGATGTCTGACTCCGGGTCTTCAGCATCACAGAAAACTTCACTACACGAGGATTCAGCGGCATTTTACCAGTTGGCTCACAAACTAATTTGCAAAGCTTCTCAACTGTCTGCTCACCAACAACGGTTGGAGAAGCTGAACCTCAGTGTGGACGACATCGCTCAGACGCTGCATTCACTCACCACTGCCATCGCCGCACTCACTCCACTGCCAGCAGCTGCAGCTCCAGTGCCACCGCCCACACCACTGCCCATCAGTAAGCCAAGACTGTCGCTTTTATGGTGCTACAGGGAAATGTCGGGGTTTCCTTCTACAAGTAGACATCTATGTGAATAAACAGCCCCATAATTCCCCCATTGACGACAGCTGGGAGAGCTTTGGAGTGGGCCATGGCTCTTTGGGAGAACAAGGCAAGTGGTTTTTCCCTCTTATCAGGAGTTTGTTCATCTTTTCAGAAACATGTTCGATCATGCTGCAGGAGGAAAGGAACCTGGGGAAGAAATTCTCACACTCCGCCAAGGCAGTCAATCCGCCGCCGACTTCACTATCCGGTTCTGCACCCTTTCCGCACAGACCAGCTGGCCATCAGACCCTCTGAAGGTATTGTACCGCAAGGCATTAAGAGAGGAGCTCCAGACTGAGATGGCATGTCGTGATGAAGGCAAGACACCCAATCAGTACATGGATTTAACTATCCAAATCGACAATCTGCTCCGCTCTCGTTGTTCAAGACGCTCAGACATCTTCACTCCAGCTCACATTCAGTCCCATAACACTGAGCCTGAACCCATGCAAATCGGCACAACTCACCTTACACAAGAGGAACGTGAGTGAAGACTCCGCACACATCTGTGCCTGTCCTGCGGCCAACCCGACCATGTCCGCGCCAACTGCCCCGTCCGGCCCCTTCGCCAGTCTACCAAGCAGGTGAGTGAAACGTCATCTCTCATCATTCCTGTAAGTATTTCCGTAAGAAATCAAGAATTTGTTACCTTAGCCTTTGTAGACTCAGGGGCGGAGGGTAACTTCATAGATAGAAGTTTTGCTAAGCAATGTTGTGTTCTGCTTTTTCCATGTGGCCCGCGGTTAGCTATGGCAGCCATAGATGGACGTCTACTCGGTTCTGGCAAAGAGACTACTGTCACCGAGGACCTAACTTTGCACTTGGGATCCCTGCACCAAGTACCCATCCGTCTATTCACCTTTGACTCACCTGTTCATCCTGTAATCCTCAGTCTGCCTTGGAGCAGCACAACCCCACAATCTCATGGAGAGAGAGGGAGATCACACAATGGTCACCGTATTGCCACAATCACTGCCTCAGAGGTCTCACGGAAGCAACACAACACTCCCACCAGAGGGTCACGCCAAAGAATCAAAGGAATCAGAGCACGAGCACTTACCTGCCCAGTTCCTAGATCTTCAGGTGGCCTTCAGCAAGGAGAAAGCTACAACCTTACCACCACACAGAACCACCGATTGCCATAGAGCATCTTCCTGGGGCTGTACCTCCCAAGGGTATGATTTTCCACTTTCACAACTGGAAACGGAGAGTATGCAAAACTACATTCAAGAAGAACTCAGCAAGGGGTTCATTCGACCTTCTATGTCCCAAGCCTCCGCCGGGTTCGTCTTTGTAAAGAAGAAGTGCGGCAGCCTTCGACCCTGCATTGATTATTGTGGCCTGAATGAAGTGACAGTGAAATATCAACCCAGTCTCATACAAAAACGTACCCTGGCTACGTTGGTCCAAAGCGCAAAACGTAGCGGTGTTAC
>JAUCMT010000036.1:15966833-15980588 GCA_032357475.1 Enteromius thamalakanensis
CATGCACACATTTTTTTAATCTTTGAATATTGGGGGGGACGTGTCCCCCTGTCCCCCCATAAGATTACGCCTATGCTCCTTAGAGAAGGCGGGGCTGGTGTGTGTGTGCTGGACAGGTCAACGAAGGTCACATGCAAAGCGCGTTTTAGGGAGTTTTCCCAGAGTGTTAATCAAAGACTGTGTTGTATGAATGTCTGCTGTCCTGAATTTGCACTAGTGTGTGGTCAAAGTTCAACACTTAGGCAAATGTTTCCAATCCTCATCGAACATTAGCTGTCTTTTAGACAACCTGGCGGAGGAGCTGGAGCCGGGTCAGTGGCGGCTGGAGGGGTCACTCATTGGATTGGACTGACGAACAGTTTCTCAGGCGAGATGGGCTCCACTTCCTAAGTATCTTCGTCCTGCGCGAACAGACGGGAGAGAGTGTCCGCTCGGATGTTCTTGGCACCTGGTCTGTAGGAGATCGTGAACTGGAATCTGGTGAAAAATAATGCCCATCTTGCCTGACGGGGATTTAGTCTTTTTGCATCCCGTATTGTAAATTCTTATGGTCCGTAAGTACCTGAAATGGTTGTAAAGACCCCTCCAGCCAATGTATCCACTCTTCGAGTGCTAACTTGATAGCCAGGAGTTCTCGGGTGCTGATGTCGTAAAAATCAACTTAAGAATCTTCAAAGGATAACTGAAATGTCTCTTTTCGTTGTAAAGGAGGTGAGGGTGGAGCCTGATGTAGATGTAACAAAACCTAACCCTATAGTATTTCATTTTACAAATACATTGTAAGAAATATATTTTGCTTATACATTTAGTTTTAGGGTGTCCTTATTAAAGGACATTTAAATAAGTACGTCCTGAGTAATATAAATAATTTGGTTTGGGGTTAGTTAGAAATAATTTCATAATAATATCATAATGTATTGCTGTCGCACATGGGTGTCACGAGAGTGGAGTAGAGGAGGCGTTCAGATTTATATGCAGCTGTTTATTTAGAACACGGAGCAGAAACAGACAATCAGGGTCATCACTGGTGAACAACGAGTATATCAGAGGCAGAGAGAAAGAGTGGTCAGAGTCTGTGCGTGAGTCAAGCGAGACTCAAGTGCCATCCAAAGACCTGAGCTTACACATCCAGCCTGATCGTTACAATGGGTATGTATTGTTGTTAATAAAGACACTGAAAAATAAGGTGTTACCAATTAAAATATTACTGATTATCTCATAATTAATTTTATTTATATTTGAAATATGTTTAAAGCAATCTGGTCTCATAAACATATGTACCTCTGTACACTTTTTGTGCAACACCATTTTTGTGTACTTCACGTTTCACTGCAGTATCAAAGAAAAATGTCCACTGAGCTAAAACAATATGCGATTCAATGTGAGCCTTGGCCCTTTTTTCTTTCTTCTTTTTTTTTTTACGTTGATTTATGCATTGCTGTGTTTTAATCATGTTAAATATACGAGGACTGTCAATAAAAGTAAATGCTTTACCATTTTGGAAATATCTCCTAAACCAAATCCAACCCTAAACCTACCCGATAGTGCCAACAAATGCCAAGCTGATATACAAACACATTTGTTGATGCAACCATATAATTTTAGGTTCCTTTTATGCAATTATGAGTTTTGTCAAACCATACTTACACAGGATTTGAACCAAAGCTCCTCACCTCTCAAGTATGTTTTGATCTACCAAACAAACCTACCATTTATGAAAACTCATAGATATGAAACTGGATATGTGTCACAGGTTGGGTGTAACATCAGGGTGTGAGGAGCACAGGTGGAAAGGGGTAAATCAATCAACTAAACAAACACAGGAACAAGACCATAAAAGGAACACAGGAAATACAAAACCGAAACCAAAACTCAGTTTTCACATCTCCCACCATATTAATATTGTTTTGAAGTCATATGATATTCTTCGAGTAACTGTGACAAAATAACACTTTATTAATCGAAACCCTACATTTGTATGAAAATGAATAAAAAGTGTCAGATTTTACTATCTCTAGTGTTCTTTTTTTTTTTTTTTTTTGAAGCTGCAGTAATATGTGCTTATTGGTACTTATTTTGGGTCATTAAAAAGTGCACCCAGGTATGTTTATGCCATGAGACCAGGTTGGTTTAAAATGTATCAAACAACATACCAGAAATGGCACTTTTTAACACTGAAGAAAGAAACCCTTATAGCTTTGTAACAAGAAAGTGAGTAAATGATAAAAAATATGTCTTCCTAAAACTTTTAAAGATCATAAGTACACTAAGTTACACTACAACTAAGCACTTTTTAGAGTTTAAGTGATGAATTTCTATTTGTGCAATATTTAACTCCCGTGTGTTGTTAATGGTGTCAGTGAGTTCAAGTGCAGCTCTTCTGCATCTGTTGGCACACCTTTCCATTCAGTCACACCAATGCACACATGCACTCTAGGGTACGTTTTCTTCTTGTAACTCTACCTTGTAAATTCCTGTCAGATTGTAGGATAGGCTTGCGAGTAAAACACAGTCAGCTGATGGTGTAAATAACAATTCACAATGATAATTACAGAGCTGCTAACTTGTAAACGTGTCAAAGCTTCCCTTATCCCCATTCAATCCATTACCTTACAGCACAGGTATGCGATCATGCTCACTTTACTGGATAATGTAATGAGAATGGAAACAGAAAGAGGTGAAAATAAGTGTGCTGGCAAGATGGAAGGGCATATATGCTGTTACTGTAAAGGACAAGTATGGACAGCTAGGCAGTAATAAGGAATACTGGGTGGGGTTTCAGGGTGAATAACTGTGTGTTCAACACCTTGCTCCTATAATCATACACCTAGCACAATGTTTACGGGCCCCCATGAATCAAAGTCAATGGACAGATTTACTCATTCCCCATGAACAATAACTCCACCCAGCAGCAGGGACAAAATCATGTGGGTATCCAAAGTAGAATTGCCAGCTTTGCATTAAAAGAGTTTGCATTTATGAAAAATTAAGAATTGTAAATACATTTTAATTGAAACCACAATCAGTCAGTAGTTATGAGTGGTTCTACATCTTCACATCTTCGGCCACAGAATTTAGCAGATTGCTCTGAAAGTTACAGATTATACATTTTGTTTACTGGTTTAAAGAATATTGCTATAAAGTTTGTTGTTAAAATTACTGACTATGCTGTCAGGATAACATTGTGACAAAAATACAACACTGAAAAATAAACAAAATACAAAAAAATAAAAACAAACAAAAAATAATAAATTTAAATGATGAAATAATTAAAATATAATGAATAATTAAAAAATTATTAAAATAATGACTGGTATCTATGGCTGCAAAAAAAAAATCTGTTTCAATTACGATATTTTCAAAAAAACATAACATGTACGTACAATTTTTTATAATCTATGGTTTGTAAATTAAAGCAACATAACAGACTGTTTTAGTTTCCGAAAGTGGCTGAAATCGGCCCTACTTTCGAGTTGATAGAGCCTTGGCCATGTTCCTCCAATTAAAACTTTAGCTTACACCCCATAAGGGTGCCAGATTGGTTTGAAAACAATTTCATGTTGTCTACAAATTTGTAGTTCAGAACTCTTGATCTTTTGCCCCACAATCAGTTAAAAAATGGGTGCAGGTTCTGTATGGGTAGAAAAGGCAATTTTTTCGCTTCCACCATTGAAAACCAATAAAAATAACCCATGAGATAAGTCACAGTAGCTGCTGGGTTAATACAACATAAACCAAGGTAATAAAAAACTAAATATATAAGAACAATCTCCACTTCTGTCAGTAACCTTTCCTCATGCCCACGCCTGAAATGCGAAGATTGAAAAAACAAAGTCAGAGGGTTAAGGGATGAAATCTCCCAGCAGTCATGTCTGTAATGGGCCTCTGTTGTGCACAGAATTAAATGCGGTCCAATGGCCCATAAACCATCATACCTACCAACTGGGTCAGGGTCAAAGTCCCAAGCAGCGCTCCGTATGGAATCACAATTGCAATCACCCACACACCCACGTGCCAGGAAGGGTCTCTCCATTCCTCTCACCCTCCATGAAAATGCAGGATTGGCGTCCAGCTGGGGGTAATTTGGCCTGTATCTGATTATCCTCTGGGTGCATGCACTCTCTAATGGGCCATTCCCACAGAGCCTCCTTCCTTCTCGAATATTCACAAATGTGGGGATGGTGCGTACACTTCTCCTGACCTCCAGATGTCACGTCTCTCGCTGTCAGTCCTGCATGTCCGCTATCTGACAGCATGTCTCTGCATTTCCTCTCTCAGGAAGAAGATTGGCAGTGTCCTCACTGTCTGACCCCTATAGTGTTTGCTTCAGAGCCCCCCTCATGAGTTCACAGCTTACCAAAATGCAGTTATAGGACACAACTGAACTGAATTGAAATAGATTCATTCAGATTTGTGCTGAAAGAATAAATCAGTAAGACTATACAGTTCCCAAACTTCTATATTTTATGCATATACTGTCACCGAGACATCACTTAACAGCTTATTTTGGCCCAAGGACTACTGCCCATTAAGACAGGAAGAGATTGTTTGACAAAAAATATTAATATAGCGAAGCAAAATGTATTCTTTTTTTGTGATTTCAGAAACAGAAAGGGTCAAAGACATCATCCAAATGGAAACAGAGTAGGCTAAGCAGAATCATAGTCAAAAATAACAGGTCAGAAGGTCGAGGTCGTTAGAAAGCGTCATGCAAATTTTCCGATTGAGTTAAAATTTTTGAACTTGAATGGAAGAAGGTGAAAATCTCCCATTTTGGGAAATTCAGGTCGTCTGCCATGAATTTGCCTCTAATCGTATCTTTTCATTGACGCTGTATGTTATATCACGTGAATAATTATATCGTATTTGGTGTGAACATAAAAGGGCCAGTTCTTGTAATAGATTGCACCAGCGTAAACTGTCTTTTTCGGTCTAATAATATTACTTTCATTTGAGCCAAATAAAACTTTAATGCTAAAAAAACATTGTTTTAAACTATTTAGTGCTTGAAATGCATGAGGCACCGCAGAGAACAGAGAGCGTGTGGTGGAAAGGAGAGGATTTTTCTAGAGGTATTAATTCATTTGGAAAGAACACATTTTCCGAACATATCTTCATGTTATGTTTAATTTGCTTCAGGAAATAAAAGACAAATTGGAACCCTTTAATAACTCACACAATACGAGGTTGGCCCCCAGTTCTTTTCAACTTGCTGTGGCTTTTTTTTTTTCAATTTATATTTCTAAATAGCTATTTTGCTATCTTTTCCTTTTTTTAAAAAATTGGTATGGCCATTTGTAAATTATATAGGTCTTGCTTCCGGTCTCATCCGGTTCCAGCTATTTTTAGCTGTACTGAACAGTTTTTACAGCTTGATATTGATAATTATATTAGTTTAATGTATTATCAGATATTTACGAAAAAGAATTCAGTGTCACTTCACTCCTTGTTAATCTTTAAAGTGATGTAGTTACAGTATAATTACGCAATTAAATACGAAGTACCTTTTACTAGGCATGGTTAGGGTTAATGTTACTTTTGGTTTAGGGTTAGTTGTATAATTTACTGTTATAAATACTTGTATCAATGACAATGTAAAATAAAAAATGATACCTAAATTACTTAAATTTCCTAAAGGATCACCGACAACCAAGAAATCTGTATCTCTATGGTAAACACCAAACATAAAATGATTCATACATTTATTCTTGCTTTTGCTTTTAATAAGAAAAAAAATATACTACAAAATTATGGTTTCTGATGTTCATAACCTGCTCAGCTTTAACATCTAACTTTATATTTTAGGTGGTGCTAACATGTTTCTGCTTAAAGCAATTGTATATTACATTTCTTTCTTTTTTTCTCAGTGAACTATATAATTATGCTAAAATCCATACTGAGTAACGAGCAATTTCATTTTTGTAATTTCATTCACATCAGTCAAGCAGAGCACCTGGTTTATTGCTCTTATTTCCACAAATGATTACAGCTTCTAAATAAATAAATTTCATATAGATTACCCATAAATCAAAAATTAAAAAGCAACTGCTGATATAAATTTAGAAATACACTGACATACAGTAGTGTGATATATACTGATGTCAATGCATGCATTTCAGATTGAGATTAAGAATCGGAAAACCAATATTCATATCTTTTTTTATGGACCTTCAACAGGCAGTTAGCAACTGCTCTCTTGCTTACTGCGCTATACACCAAACACCTGCTCAGGAATATTTTGAGTCATGAGACAACTATTTGTGAGCATTTGCAGGGAATCTCAGGTGTGAATGCTAATCATAGTGTTAGATGTTGCGGTTAAGTTTCAGGGGAAAGAATGAGACCTAAATTCCCCTTCAGACGGCACTGCATATGCCTGAAACTCAAACCCTGTGTTATGTAAGATGATGCATTCCAGTATATGTGAAGCAGGAGTGTTTCTGGTAAATCCTGGCCTACAAAAACATTCTTGCTGTAAAATAGTCTTGTTTTTCACCCTGTAGGCTTAAGCTGGACATTTGTAGTGCTGGAGTGGAAATGTATCTCAGCAACAGAAAGGAGTGTGAGTATTATAGGTTAAAAATAGTATTAATTGCTCAATATCCCGTTACAACTTGCTAGTCTTTTGTAAAATCTCAAAAGCCAGTTCCAAAAGGATATCCTCCTGCAGGAAGTGACACATTTTTAATGACACAAACCATAAACAACTGCACAAGAAACAGTATTTTGCTGATGTTTTTGAAAAGAACTGACTGTCTTAATCATTCTTTTAAACAGAAAAATAAATAATAATAAAAAAATATTAACAATTTACAACTAAATTAAATAAATATAACAATATTTATCTACACAGTATAATATATTTATAATATTAAAATAATATTATAATATAAATAATAATTAATGATTGTATAAGTTCTATTTTTCTATTTATCTATATTTCTATGTAAAAGTGTTAGATTAATAATTAATATTAATTATTATTAATATCTTTCTGTAGGCTTCCTTTTTCAACAGATAAAACAAACGATCATGTAGAATATGCTTTATTGTTTAATATTTGAGCTGTCTAGCTGAACATTATGATACATGAGGCTCCAGTCATGTTTTAACTTTCAAAGACTCTTGGAAAAAAGAACTAATGAGTAGGTTTAGGAATATGGTTTTGTTAACACATTGACCCAGATAAGAAGAACATAATTTAACAAAATTGCAGAGAATATAATTCATTATACTGACATGGAACATGCTTGGGCAGCTTGTACGAGTGTCTGAGAAAAGCATAGTTGTTATCTTCATCCAGTAACATGCAGCTGAGAGTGCACAGGGTTTATAGTGAAGTGTACAGTATATGCTTGTATAAGTGACACATCATCAGGGAGCAGAACACTGTACGCCTACGTGATCAGAGAAGAGCTGTGATAGCATATTCATCATGTTTTAGAGGATAAACCTAGAGGTGTGTTCATTCTGCTTGTGCATTAAAGAGTTTTATGTGAACAAAACAAAATCTTAATTATTACCACAATAATTAACTAATCAATAAATAACTCAATTATTACCACAAAGTCAAATCCTCATCTCAACCTGTCACATCCACACCAGGCTCCGCCCTCACGCCCACACAACAATGGGTGTTTCTCAATGTCAAGGAAGGATCCTCGGAAGCCAGAATTTCGAGGATGCTACGTCATCGACTCCCGTCGAAGGACTGTTCCAATGTCGAGGATCCTAGGAATTTCAAGTCCTTCGTTCGAAAAATATCCCATACACATGAAAGGATGCATAAGTGTAGCCTTCGCGCTCTTCGTGCTTTAAAATCACCCACAATCCTATGCTCGCAGCTTTACTATCTTGCTCAAAAATTCTAAATGTCGGACATTAGCAGAGTCGGAGCACCAATGGGGCAATATGCTTTCAAATGTAAATATATTTACAAATTACTTAAAACACATTTTTGTATTAAAAAAGTACAGATTATTACCGTATTGATATTATAAATTCTAGAAATTATGTAATTGATAGCTAACTGAAACTGACCTGTCATTTGACAATGACAAAAAAAGCGGACCTTTTCATTGACGTAATGACGCAATAACGTGCACTTGCTAGCCTGTTCCATTTACGTGTTTGCCGAATGCTTAAGAGGAGCCTCGTCTAGCCTCTGAAGGAAGTGGCTTGGAAGGACCAGTCCTGCCAAGGACGTATCCTTGACATTGAGAAACACCTATACTCTATCCCCTGAATTCTGACCTGCTACACCTGTTCACGCACCTGAAAGCAATCATCCACACCTCATATAAGCCACACTCAAACGCACCTTCACTGTCCGAGCTCCTTTATCGTACGTTCCCTGTCAACCAACTACCTGAATAACTTACCTTGTGCTTTCCTGTTCCTCTCCAGTGCTCCTTGAAATCCTCTGTGTGTGCTCCAAGATCCTGTATGTTCTCTCGTCCTCCTCCCAGTTCGTGAAGTGGTGCGTCTGGTCTTCATTGTCGTGCTTCAACGGATTTCCCTTATAAAGAGAAGAGACTATCAGTTTGATTTTTGTTTTCATTTTGAATTGGGCTGCCTACCTTTTGTTTACCTTTTTCCCATTCCGCCATTGCGAAGAACCTTTGTTTGAATAAACCTTTGTTATAGTTATTCCTGTGCCCGTCTGCTTTCATAACACCACCATTAAACTTAAATATTTAAAACTATTTAAAACTTGACTCTTCTGTAGTTACATTGTGAACTAAGACAGACGGAAAATGAAATGAAAGTTGTGATTTTCTAGGGCTGTATGCTAGGAACTATATTCTCATTCCGGCGTAATTAGCAAGAAATGTTGCTGCCGTGCCATGTGCACGGTAGGCACAATATTACACAGCACCTAAAATTACTGGGGACTATTTTCAGGCACTGCATAATATCATTGCATCTGCTGCTGCCATGATATGACAACAAAGTTCCTTGATTACTACGCCGGAATGGGAGTATAGTTACTTGTTATATGAGTGCTATCGTTAGACCTGGAGATCAGCTGAATGGATCAAAAATAGTAAAACTCAACTGTTTAACTCTAGCAGAAATGCAAAAGTGACCAAAAATGTGGAATATTCCTTTAACGAGATGGATTCTCATGGTAGACATGGCCAAAGATTAACAAAACAAATTATTTGGACGAATGACGGAGTATTTCACATTTCCAGGAACATGCCTGTTTTCTGTAAAAATCATAAAGCTGTATCTTTCTTTTATAAATTTGATAAAACGTCTCTGGGTTATGTATATAACCCTAGTTCCTTGATGGAACGAGACACTGCGTCTATAGATGCTTTGGGAATGCCTCGGCGTTAGCCACGCTCTGAATCTGCTGCACTGAGCCCCCAGTAACAGCCCTGACTCCAGGAACTCCCGATCTTTCCATATTGTCATGGTACGAGCTCCTATCCGGGACACATTGACCAGATGAAAAGGATTTCCCTCTGTTTTTTAACCACCACTGAAGTGGCCTCATACGTAACAGCCCCAGCGGACTTGCTGACCGCAGCCAGCAGGATGTCGATCCGAGCGGAAGACAATCGTGCCCGCATTGAAACCGAACCCCATATCACGCCTAGATAAGATACTAGTTTGCTCATATGGGCAAGGACGACATCTCGATGTCTGCAGGCCTCGTCCGATGAGCTCGCTTGAATTAACCAGTCGTCTAGATAGTTTAAAATACGGATCCCCTGTAACTGCAACGGGGCCATCAACTCTGTAAACTTGCGAGGTGATAGAGCGAGACCAAAGGGGAGAACCCGAGATCTAAAATGGGCCTCAGCCCTCCGTCTTTTTTCGGAACCACAAAAAACGGGCTGTAAAAGCCCCACTCTCTGTCCGCGAAGGGAACCACCTCGATGGCCCCTCTCTCCTAGAAGAATAGATAGAATAGAATAGATACTTTCTCCGCTATTCCTGCCACATTCCCATAATAATCTGAGGCAGGAATGAAAGGTTTCCTTCAGGACCTGCACACCTTGATGTGGAGATCCAGGAAAAAATACTTCATTGAGCGGGCGGCGGCCTCGCCTGCAAGAACCGCTCATCTAGCCTACTCACTTGCGGCTAAACTTGCTGCGCCTCCGGCCAGTCAAGACTGAGTCTCTCAACGGCGCAAGTCACCACCACCAGTAACTCCTCGTACTGCGGTGACTGCTGCGCAGGTTGGCTGTCCACGCTCACAACATCGACCTCCTCGGAGAAAGATGCACGTCTCTCCATGGATGGGTCCACCTGGGGAGAGGTAGCTGCTTGCAGCGCTTCTGAACCCGATGCCAGACCCGATCGACCGTGTTGGAAAGGAGATTGGTGTTGTCTCCATTTCCTTTAATAGATCGACCTGAGATCCCCATGATTGCAGATGCTGGCTCACCTTGGTGACGGCGGGGCCTAAACCATGGTGAATGCCCTCGAAGACTCCCTCCGCAAAGAGAGCCCTTCGTGAGCGGAGAGTTGCCAACAATAGCTCGTTACAGCACGAGCAGTCCGCTCTTACAAGAGCGGCCACTGCCTGCTCTTCGCCCAATCTACACACATGTCATGAGTATCTTTTGGCATGAGAAAACTGTGACAAGGGTTCACACACTTTCTGAATTGACTCATTTTTTTCTTTTTCTTTTTCTTTCAGGATCAAACCAACAACTTTCTTAGCTGCGACAGACTCACAGTAGAGCGTGTACTGAATGAATGAAGCTAATGAGTGATGCGCCGCACCTGGGTTTTCAATCTCCGGCAGTCATAACGTCACCATCTATGACACCTGGAGCCTTATTTGGACAGATTTGCAGCAGATTCAGAGCGTGGCTAACGCCGAGGCATTCCCAAAGCATCTATAGACGCAGTGTGAGTTCCTGGAAAGGAACTAAAGATTATTTATGAAGGAAGCAATACTAGGTGCTCAGATAAACAGTCCCCTTTAGGGACTTACAGTAATATGGCTATATAATCATGACAGTGAATTGCCAGTACATTTATACAATATATATAATATGTATTAAATATTTGAATCATAATATTAAGAAGAAGAAATGTATATTTAAAAAATATATTTTAAATGTATTGGTGCTACTAATACTGTTAAACTGTGAATTTGAAATATATTGAATTTAATAATAATAATAAAAATAATAATAATAATAATGTAATATAAAATGTAACTAAATTGAGCTTGAGCACAGATTTTGGTAGTGCTTGTAAAAAAGTCATGCCAAAGATGTTTCCCTTGCACCCTGAGAACAAAATTATTATTATGTTTATTAAACGTCATTTAGGAAAATCACATTTTGTAAAACAATCAATAGCAAGCTTGATTTAAATCTTACTTTAGCAAAATCCTGGTATTTCCAAGTGCAATTTTATTCTGTAACAAATATAAATGTCACATCTGATTGCAGGACTCTGTGCGAATGCCTTCTGTGGATTACTTGGGCTCTTCACAAATATTTAAATGTCAACAGTGCATGGGGACTTTCCAATTATCATTGTCAAGAGCTGTACTCATCTTCTGTCCAGATTGCAGCTGGTCAATAGTCTTCCACTGCCAGCAAGCCTCAGGCCTGTGTCTCTAGAGACGCCCCATCTGAGAGTGACAGAATGACACACACACACACAAGAAAATATTGACCCCATAATCCTGTATTTTGTAAAGTTTACTGGCCCTTTAATAAATAAATAAATAATAATCTGACACTGCTGTGAACTGAATTGCATAGTTTTGAATTGCGTGTTGACTTTTAAAACCTTCTGAGCATAGCTTAAACCTCAATTCAAATTAAATCTACCTTGCTCCATACAAAGTTTAATCCAGTGAAGCAAGCAAAATTAGTCTTGCAATTAATCCTTAAAACAACTCTCATCATCGTAGGTAATGATGTGCTACTTAAATTTGCATAAAAACTATAGTTGTAATATGCATAGTGTAAACAAACACATGGCCAGCAGGAATATGTGCTTTTTTTTTTAGACATATTTGAAAGAGTGCACATGAAAAGCAACATTTATAGTGTTTTATTTGTGAAAGAAAGAAGAAAAAAAAACAAATAATAATAATATTCATTATGTATTTGTATAATATTTGCATAATGTATTTCAAATGAGAAAAGACTCTAAAATACCTTCTAGATAAAATAAATAAATAAATAAAATGGCAGTAAGATGTTTTTATGTTTAATGCTCTCTAAGGCTGCATTTATTTAATAAACTGTATTTATTGCATTATGCATATGCATTTATTTAATAAATAAAATAATACAGTAAAATACATCCAAATTATGTCAATTAATAATTTTAATCTTTTATAATTGGATTTAAAAATGTATTTCAGTCATGACAAAGTAATTTGTAGTAGACGTTTCTGTCTGTCAAATCATCCTTCAGAAGTTATTTACAAAAAAAACATATGCTGATTTAATGTTTTAATATTAAACATTCTGTGAATACTTATTTCAAAATATAAAATAAAATAAAATAACATTTGTACTAATGTGTAATAATAATTCAAATTATTCCTCTTTAGTTTATTTAGCTTGATTTGGCAAATATGTTTTAAAATGTATATTTCTATATTTCCAGTGAGAGATTTCCTTTTCTTGGTTATTTTGCATCGTCTATATTAACTAACTAGATGTCTGTGCTTTGCGGGATCCATTTACTTGATAATTTACTGTTGATGTGCTTACTGTTTAGCCTACTTACAATATATAAAATACAAATTGCTTGCTAATAAAGAAAAAAGTCATTTATCCCACTCGTTGCTTCTGTATCAGATCCTTTATGTTTCCTCTGTTGTGTGCATCCCAAGGCTAATTGCCCTACCCATTAGCATAAACACTATCTCAGTGCCCTAGAGTGGGGGCTGTAGGATCCCAGCCCAATTACTGAAAGCACTGCTCGCCTGAATGTTAGCCCTCTGTGGGCTGGGGCAGGGCCAGAATTAACACACCGAGCTCACCAGCTGTGAACCAATCGCTGCGAGCACAAACAACATTTAAACAGCGGTCACACAGCAGCCAACCACTCGTTGCTATCTGCTAACACCCACACAGCACTCCAGGTAACACACAGGCGTTTAGTAGTAACAAGTATCCTCTGAGAAGATCTTGTTTCAGATGCAGCCTATGACAGCCGGTCTTCTGAATGACTGAAAATATAAGACCAGAATGTGGGAGTGAATCAAATTATCTATTATACAAGTGTTTTGTATTCCTTTGAATTTCCATTTTAAGGAGCAGTCTGCCCAAAAATGAACTCGCTTTATGTCTTACTTATTCTGTGCAACAACAAAAAAAAGAGTTGCTTTGCAAAAATCACCAAACATTTCTGCTGTAAAGTAGTCAATATGACAATTTACAAATGATCAATAAGATCAAAACTTTTTGTTGTCATGCCATGCAGGGCATGCAGTATATGGCCATGCGAGAGCCGAGACGTTTCTGTATCGGCTCTCGGGGAAGACGCAAGAAGGCGTTCGTTTCAAATGCGAGTTGTTTATAGAGAGCAGAGTGAGACAAGCAGAGTCGTTAAGGAGCATACAGGCGTGACGTAGACACAGCGTGAGAGTAGTCCGAGTCCAGGCATAGGTCGAAACACAGCAAACACAATCAAACGGTGGTTAAAAACGTCTCGGGGTTATGTATATAACCCCTGTTCCTTGAAGGAACGAGACACTGCGTCCAAAAACGATTTGGGAACGCCTCCAGCGTGACCACGCTCTGAAACTGCTAT
>JAUCMT010000036.1:15980688-15991153 GCA_032357475.1 Enteromius thamalakanensis
TGCTGAATAAATGAGGCTGGCGTGCACTGATTCTCACGTGCTCTTATACTTCCTGGTCGGTGACGTCACCCGAGGGTCAATGTTGGTTGTGAAATGTCATTGGCTCTTGTTTCTCGTGATCGATTGCGTCATGCTGTTGTGAAATATTATTGGTTCTTGTGTATCTCGTGAACGATTGCGCTATGCTACCGGACGCGAGTATGTTTTCTGAATGAGATGACAGAGCGTGAATGGAGCGTGACATTTTTAGTGATTAAAACCTTGTGTTTTACTCTCTTCTTCACATAGAGACTTTTGTATGGCTTCAGAAGTCTTAGAATGTGAGAAGACTTGTTTGTAATATATTTATACTGCTTGTTTATGATTAGCTTGTGCAATAAATACCTGTACAGTAACTGCATTTGCCTGTGTGTGTTTGTATTTTTCAGAGGTGGGTAGGTTCAGGGTAGGGGTGGGGTTTGGTGCTCCAAAAAAACTAAACAATTATATAACAAATTTATATATGCATCAAAACCATTACATTAAGCCACACACCTGAAAACAATGGAGGACCCCTCAAAAGTGACTGAAAAGGGGTACCTTGAGCATCGAAAAATGACCAGAACATTTTGACCAAGCGTGAAAACGTGACGAGTTGGAGTTAGACTGTGTTGGAAATAGCCTTGCTTAATAATTTAACCATTATCCTGCAGCCCTAAATAATATTATTGAAAATATGGACCATGAAGGTAACATACCATGGAAATATAGTCTTGGACTCAAACCTAAGATAAAATCCAAGACCAGAGTTTTATGGTCTTTGTCTTGATCAGTTTTGACTCAGACTTGACACTGTTCTGGCCTTTGTCTTTATTCAGACTTGAATGGTCTCACTGTTGGCTCCAGGAGCAGGGATGGAGAACAGCTAGATGGGCATTTTTGACCAATTGTGTCATGTCTCAGATGAAGCAGAGGGCTGGAAACATGTCAGCATGGCATCACTCATTTTTACATGAAAGCGTTCTGTCCCTTCTGGTGATTTTTTTACTTCTTTTTTTTAATTTTGTATCCCATTGTTCATTTGTTGGCATGCTGTCAACAGTAAAATGAAACATAAATCATAATGGAACAACCAGTGTTGCCAACTTTTTTCAATCGAAAGTAGCTATAGCAGGCTTGAAAAATCACTAGATGACGTCATACATTCATTTGCATATTAATTATGTCAGTGCAGCATATTATCTTGCTTATCTATGGTCATTTCAATATAACTGTTTTCACTGATATATTTAATGGTTTCTGTTGTCAGAAAACTGGAATTAATAAGAAATAGTGGCTGAAATGCACCCCATTATTAGGTCTATTAAACTACCTCTACTTTACAAGATGTTAATCTGGATTAAAATCCTGATTTATAATCGAGCCGTTGTTTCATGAAATCAAGTACACATAATATATAGACAATGGCTATGCTGTGATTTTGGCTATATTTGCATGTAAAATAGAGTTAAATGCAACATTATATCTATTTTTAACCAAAAGCCCTGCTCAGCTGCTTGCTGAACAGAACAGATGCAGAGAGAGGTGTGTGTGCGCTGGGAAAACAAGAGCTCACGTTCGCGTAGCACTGCTACAGACTCACTGAGGTTTGTCCAAGAAGTCGCTATAGATTTGTCGCTAGTCGCTTTTTTGGAAAAATGTCACCAAGGGGGTCTGAAAAGTCACTAAATATAGCGTCAAAGTTGCTAAGTTGGCAACACTGGGATCAACTATCAAGCTACGATGAGAATGACCACAATCACAAAGGAAAAAAAAAAATCTAAAAACTTTATATAACTCTTAAACTGTGTGATTTTGTAAAACACAAGTCCTTTTATGCTTCAGCGCTAGCAGTAGAGCACCACTCGGACAAACGGTCATAGGTTTTATTTAGAACCATACTGACAAAAAAAAAAAAACTAAATAAATAAATAGACCTGAATACCAAATAATTAGAAATTAGAAATCAAATTAAATATGAACAACAAACACATTTTTCTGTGAGTTTTTATGTGAATGCTAGCATACATGCTAGTTCTTTTTTACTTCAGTAAAGCTCGGTTTACCTCCACTGAAAGTTACTTCCTGTCAATAGCGAGACTACAGTGAAGTAAAGAACGAGTTAGTTTATGTTTAAATCATAAAGCTGTCTATCAAACAGGACACAGAAGAGCTCAGCTACCTCTCCAACACTCATAATGGCCTCACTAGAACACATAATGACACCCCAGTTATTTTTACCGCAAAGCCAAGGACAGTAAAATGAAATAGAGAAGGCTATATTTTGGCCTGACAGGATGACTGAGGAAGATAGGACAGGCCAAAGAATAAAACACTCGCTGAACCCGCTTTGGTTTTTCCCTGAGCGCGCGTGTATCAACTTTCAGGCTGCGAGCCAGATCAGATATGTACGAGCAGCTCGCTTGTTAAATATCCTACAAACAAATTATGTTGCGCTCCTCAAGGAGAGGGAAAAAAAAAAAGTTCGCTCGGCTGTGGAGACGAGATAATAGTAATAAGAATTTGGATGAGCATATCGCTGTTAAGTGTACGGGACAGGGGAACAATAGCTGGAGCCTGTCTAGAGCGACGCTGCCATGTAAACAACACAAGAGAACCTGATCCATGAAAGCGGCAGGCGCCGATGTCTCTTTGGACAAATGCAGCATGCAAAAGGGAATAAAAATTAGAACACTTCCAAAAGTTGTGCAGTTATCTGCAGACATAAAAATCATATCATGTAAGGATGAAGATTTCTGAACAGTCCAGTAAATTTAATTAGAGCATAAATGACTTAATTAGACCAAATGGAATGAGAGACACAATATGTCTCTTTCAGATTCATTTTTTAAATGAAGGGTCTTATGAATGTCTAAATTAATTTTTTGTCCTAATTCCTGATTTTGTTCTGTATGAATGATTAGGTCAAAAGGAACATTTCCTGTTATGAAAATGGGACAGATTGCTTTAAACGTAAAGTTCATAAAGAAATAATTAATTGGCAACGTGCCCATTTTCCATAAACGTGCTGTCATGAATCTCAGGGGCATCATCATTAGAGATCAGCATTCGAATATCAGCTTGTTTGCTTTTTCCTACTTAAAGAAAGCTTGCCAAAATATGCTTGACATGAAAATGAATTAGATATTTTCCATTTAAAATGATGAATCATGGGTTAACGTCAATTCAGTTACCATACATGTATGGTCAGATTTGTCTATAGGTAAAGCCATGATAAAATAAAATATATACCTCAAAAGCACCATTAAATATTGTTAACAAAATGTTTTTCAATTATATTCCAGGTAGAAAGGCCTAATATCAAAATTCTTTATGAACAATACAGGGCGATAAGTGAAGAAAATAGTCTATAATAAAACAAAGCCAAGCAAAAGGAAATTAAATTAAACTGAAGTAAAGTTAATTTAATTTATTTAGAACTATGGGCTGCATTAGTTGTGCTATATGTTTTTGAGTTATTGAAAAACATGTATAAGAGTTATTTGTTCATAAATCAATCTATCAATTAAAAAAAAAAATAATAATTAAAAAATAAAACAGGACCCATGCAGCGGAGTGAGTGAATTTGACTGATCTTGTGATTTTAAAGGGGTGATATGATGTGATTTCGAATTTTCTTTTGTACTACGTCCAAATGTTTACTCAAAGAAAGAAAGCAGAACTATTATTCTTGCTGTAGTGTTGTTCCATGTTCAGGAGATGCTGTGTTTTGTTGTTAAAGTGAAACTACTTAGTTTGTGCTTTCAAAAGAGGACATAACTAGAAATCACTGGTCAAGTATTCACAACACGTTCAGCACAAATATTAGAGTGTGTTCTGAGCATTTATGGAGAATGGACTCCTAAAACCTGGAGAGTAGTCTATGCTGGCTGTGCACAGTGACTATAAAGTGGAGCAATTCTACCTCTGCAAAAACATTCTGGGGCTTCTGACTCACAACCTTTAAGTAAGTTATGTTTTCTTTTTAAAGGAACCTGCTACTTACTATTCAAAATGTTTTGAGCAGTGAAGTGTAGTGCTTGCTATTTGTCATATCTTCAATAATAAATGCAGACATGGGGTTATGTTTACCAGGTGCGATGCAATGCGACTCATAAAAAGACTGTACGAAGTCATGATAATCAGCAATTATATCTCCACTGGAAACAACAAATGCCTCGTTTGTAATGTGTTTTATTGTTTTGGTGTTATAGCACCGGCACGCGGCATCACGTAATGGTAAGGGGAGTAACATTTCCGTCACATGCTTGAGTTATTCGCCTAATCACAGTGAAGTGGATAGCTGGCCAATCAGAGCACACTTTGCTTTTTTAGAACAATGAGCTTTGTACAAATTAACCCGTTTCAGAAGGTGGGGCTTACAGGAGAAACAAAAATGTACAGTATGTGAAAAATAATAAGTTAAACCGCATAACCACATTGCATTTCACTAAATACACAAAATAATGTTCTTTTTAGCAACATCATGACCCCTTTTAAGAATCATCTTTGAGATAAAGATCCCACTGTGATCTAATCAAAAAATATTTTTACTCTGATCAAAATGAAACTAGAGTAAACACTTGTGTGAGGTAATTAGAAAAAAATAACCGTAACATTTTTCATTTATTTATTTTTTTTTAACAAAAAGAACTGCTTGATTTATCTGACCTTTCAAATAAAAACATCGCATCTGCTTCACATTTGTCAGATGGAGATACGAGATGGCAAAACTATCTGTTCACATCATTCATGACTGTGACATCAGAGATCTGCCCTGCATCAGTAATGGTATTAAAGTTTCTGCAGGATCAGAGATAGTACCTCTATCATAACTGTCCTGTGGTCATGGATTTCAGGAGTAATCTTACACATACCATGCACAGCATGTCCATCTTGATGAAACAGAATGATAGTTATCTGCTTTTATCTGCCTGACTTTTATATGCAGTAGTCAAAGCTGTAATGTTCAGGCTGGAAAATTTGGACCGGCATACACCTCAAGGTATTCAAAAGTGTAGTTCACCTAAAAATAAAAATTCTGTCATCACACTTACCCTAAATTGAACTCACACTCCTTTCTTTCTTCTGTGAAACGCAAAAGATAAAATATAAGACAAACAGAAATCGGAGCCCTCCATCATATCAAATCATTGATCAACAAACCCATGCGCAGAACTTTGATGAACAATAAACTTTAATGTTAGCTAGTGTTTGAAGTTCCTGTCAGCAAAGACACATTACATCGATCAAATGTGACATTGATGCAATGTTACAAAAGATTTCTCTTTCAAGTAAATGATGTCCTTTTGAAATGTCTATAAAAATACATAAAAACATGTTTCAACCATTTTCAGCAGCAGTAATATTAAGGAACGTTTAAGGTAGTTTGATGATATCCAAAGGATGATGTAAGCACTTGATTAATGGTTTAACGTTCCCAGCCGGTTATGCCATCTAGCGCCTCAAAGACACTCCCTTCATGCCAGTTTACCCTGTCCTCTTATTCTTATACCGAACTCAATCTCCCAGAATGTACCTCTCCTTCACACCTGTTCCTTGTTTGTCTTTAATCCAAAACTCATTAACACCTGTATAAATACCGTCTGTTTTATCCACCCAGTGCAAAGTATTGTGATTGTATTCCAAGTATTGTATTCCGAGTATTTCCTTTCTGTGTTTGTTTCGCTGTGTTTGATTCAGGACTGGTCTTCGTTTATGTTTTTTAGCCACCTGCCCTGGATTATGTTACTGTGTACCTCCACTACGATGTAAGCCTTACCCAGAACATACCTGTACAGGTATGCCAATGTGTGACCCTGATCTGCTGACCTTGAATAAACCTCTGTGCAGGGATTCGCATGCTTCCTGACTCTATCATTACAAATGGCTTCTGAAGAGTTTTGCTATCACAGGACTAAACTGCATTTAATATAGTTTCAAGCAGACACAATGCTTAAGTCGCATTTAATTCTTTCATCAAAGGACCCTGCCATCTGCATCTTGTAGCAAAAAAAGTTGAAAAAAAGCTATCTGGAGCATGTAGAAAAGGATATTAATCTATACTATATTAAAGGTTGTCAAAATTGAGAGCAAACAAAACAACTGCTGTACAATGCCGTCCACCATCAGTTGAATTGGTCACATGATTGCATCAAATGACTAACATCATCCTTTTCAAAAGCCCAGTCCACACTGTGACGTGAAAACAGCGTTTTCAAATTTATCTACCTTGGAGAGCATTTTTTAAAAAGCTCAGTTTTCTTGACAAAAAACACCGTCTCAGAGTGGACTGAAGGCCAAAACAGAGAGAAAAAGATGCGTTTTCAAACGAAAACATATTAGTGTGGACATGGTCTGAATCTCTTGTGTTTATGAGTGTGTTTATGAGTTGCTGCGACATGATTGGCTGATTACTTATTTTCTTTATCCAGCAGGTGGACAGCTGCACTTTATGAAGCAGTGCAACAAACATATAGCAAAAAGACCAGAGTAAGTTGGGAAAGTGAATTGGCTCAGTGCATCTGCCTCATTAACCCCATCATTATTAAGACACACCAGGGAATAATAAAACTAGAATTCAGTATTGAACTCCTGTAAAAACGACTACTTTCATTACTCACAGCCTTCTATCTATTGCTTTTACTATCCTAAAAACCAGGACGCTCACTGTGCAGTTAGCTTGTAAACAGCGAGCAAATTGCAATTTCCTAGACATTTCATGCGGAAAGGGGCTATAAACTACAAAATGTACTGGATATGGAAATGATAGTCCTGATTTAGAACTTTTTCTTGCCATTCAGGCTTTAGGGTATAAATATACAGACGTAATTGTTACATCCAGGGCCAGATTAACATGGCCAGAGGGCCCCTAGGCTACAGTTTGCTGTAGTCCCCCTACCCCCCTCCAAACAACCACAAGGACGTCATACGTCAATTTGGATATTCATTACGTCAGTGCGTCATATTATCTTGCTTCTCTGTAGTCACATAATGTAGTTAAATGTTCAAATAACTAAATAAAATAATCCAAAAAAAGATGAAAATCAGTAAAATCGTTTAATGCAGCCCAGTTTTGAGGCAATTCGTTCACAATTTAAAAGGTGGCTAATTTGTGCAATACCCGTCACTGGCGTTTAGACAAATTCTACAAGTGAGGTTGCACAAATTTTTACTAATAAATCTAATCTTGTACGAATATGTAATAATACATTAACCTCATTAGATTAAATAAACAAACAAAAAAAGCAAATATGTTTCAAGATAGATCCAGCAATCACCAAATCAGGTATCTGACAAACAGCACAGGAACAGAAGTTCTGTTAGAAAGCCAGTCAAAAAGAATTTGCTAGAGCAATCTAGTTAAATTTGTTCAGTGTTTTGCTGTCTATTTACCTCCACATTTAAATCATCATTAGAATAGAAAATTACCGTACTGTTGCATAGAACACTTGCTAGACAGTGCTGTCTGATGATAATTGTCAGTATAATGTATTTTATTTTAAATGTATTGCAGTGCTAAGTGCTGAGCCTCTTTTGGTGCTTTTGAACATTGTCGGATCTGTAATTATCCACACAGTCAAAACCTCTCAACGTAACATATCTACTTTCAAACGGACAATATACTTTCCCTATTCTCTCCTGTGCAATTTGCATAAAAGATATCATGGTGAAAGTGTTCTTCTTAAAGTGCTTTTCTACATTTGCTGTGTTGCCAGGCTTTTCAAGGAGAGAACGGCAATAAAAAGAAGGTACTTCTTCAAAAACAGAATTATATTGTTTGTAATAATTTGCAAAAAAGTGAAGCATGATTTAGAGTTAGAATTTACTTAATTCACTTTAAGATAGATAGAAGATAAGAAGGTAAGAACATAAAAAAAGAGTATGTATGCAGTGCCCTCCACTGATATTGGCACCCTTGGTAAATCTGAGCAAATGTGGCTGTGAAGATAAATCTGCATTGTTTATCCCTTTGATCTTTCGTTCACACATGTATATAATTCTAACCTATCATTGAATTAAAACAGTTGAAATGGGGAGAAAGATCTCATAGTTTTTTTTCTCCAATACTTGTTGGCCACAATTATTGGCACACCTAGAACTGTTTTATGAGTAAAATATCTCTGAAGTATATTCCCATTCATATTAGTAATTTTGAGCACTCCAGGGTGATTATGAACATTAAAATATCCAGCCCTGGCTTCCTGTTTCACAGAAATATGTATAGGAGGGAAAACAAAGCCCAAAATCCCTTAATAATTAACACAATGAGAAAAACCAAAGAAAATATTTCTTATATGCTGCAAAAGATAACTGAGCTTCACAAATTATTAAAGTGTATTTAAGAAAAGAGCTAGAGCAGTGAAAATTTCCATTCACAACATCAGGGACATAATTAAGAATTTCCAATCAACATACAATGTTAGTGTAACAAAGCAAGTCTGTGATCACAAATATTGGGCAAAACGCAGCGAGCTGACAAGATACATAACCTCAATGACAGACAAAGATACAAGACATGGGGCATGGATTTATACACAGACTAATCAGAGACTAAAGACAAGACACCTGGAACACACAGCTGGCAGAGGATCAACACTAATGGCAGGGGCGGAGTAACAGATTGGAGAAGACACAAGGAACAGGTATGTAAACAAACACACTGAGCACATGGACAGGAAAACAAACACAGAGCATGCAAGAACAGGGACAAAGTACACAGAGACGTCTACGGCGTGACATAGCCCTCTTCCTAGGCAGGCTTTTAGACACGGAGGAACAACCAAAGTCTTTAGGGGAGGGAGGCAGTGGGGACAGCAGAAACCCCCTCCAGGGAGGATCCGACGTAGGCAAAACCTATTTTGGTGGAGCAGGCAGCGAGACACCCTCCAAGGCGGAGCGGCTTCAAAGATGCCCACCTGGGCGAAGGAGCTGATGAAGGAGCAGTGGTCTGTGCATTTTCGCCAGCCACCTTTTATCCTTGTCTTTTAAAAAATGTTCACTTCATTGGAACTTAAATCTTTCGTATTTCTCTCTGTGTCCGCTGAGAAGCGAGTTGACATCAACTCAGCACGATCCTGACAGTTAAGAAGCTGCCTGGAAGAGGACGTGTGTCTATATCATCCTAATACATGCCAAGGAGTAGAGCTTGAGTGGCTAAAGACTCTTCAAGGACCACAGCTGGAAAATTGCAGAAAATAGTTTCAGAGTCTCAGAGTCAGAAAACCTTAAAAAAAAAAAAAAAAGTCAAACAGCCGCTTCATCAGCACATGTTGTTTGGGAGGGTTTAAGAAAAATATCCCTCCCTCAACCAAAAAAAATCTTGAATATGTTCAGTTGTCAACAGTTGTCTTCTATGATCAGATGAAACTAAAAAAATTTCTTTTTAGCAGCACACAGGAATAAAAATACACCATGCATACAATAAAGTATACTGCTATGTTTTTTATGTTATGGGTCTATTTACAGCTGGAGGTCCTGGTCAAATACCAACAGATAAAAAAAATCTATAATTCAATGACTTTGTTAGAAGTTATATAATGGGCCATGGTTTAATCTTCCAATGGGTCAAAAAACTTTAATAAAAATATTTAGTAAAATAAGATTTTTATAGATGTTTCCTTTAAATTACAAAAGATTCAGGTAGATCTCACTGGGTAAATCAAATGAATATTATATGTGCGGCAAAACCAGAAAAACAGCTAGTCTCAATGACGTCACAACAACATGCGTTCAAAAGACTCCGTTGAATTCTTCTTTCTTGAGCTCAGTCTGTACAAAGGAAGGGAGAGGTAAGATCAATATCTACAGTTAAACAAAGTTTCATTGTGAAGCTTCTTTCGGGGCATCTGTGTTTAGGACTTCATGGTTTGCGTACACTAAACGCAATGGGCCCTGGAGAACTTGATGTGTCTGCTGCTTCAGTTGGCCTCGGAGCAGCATTCGGTTACACCCTGGTGTGAGGTGCTAGAGCACACTGGGTGTAACAGTGTCCATGAGCCCAAGGCAAACGCGTGAAGCATGTGTAATAACCTGACCTGATGGTCCCAACCCCACTGATAAAGCAAGAAATTTCACTAATTAACCCTGATAAGGCACACCTGTGAAGTGAAAACCATTTCAGATTACTATCTCTTGAAGCTCATCGAGAGAATGCCAAGAGTGTGCAAAGCAGTAATCAGAGCAAAGGGTGACTATTTTGAAGAAACTAGAATATTAAACCGTATTTTTTTAGTTATTTCACCTTTTTTTTGTTAAGTACTGTACATAACTTGACATGTTCATTCATGGTTTGTATGCCTTCAGTGAGAATTTACAACCCAGTCTCATATAAAAACGTACCCTGACTACGTTGGTCCAAAGTGCAAAATGTAGTGGTGTTACAATAATGGCCCTTAAATTGTATGACTGTTACGTTTTTTGTCACGGTTTAGCTGTGATCCACGCA
>JAUCMT010000036.1:16002795-16022399 GCA_032357475.1 Enteromius thamalakanensis
GGATGGATGGATGGATGGATGGATGGATGGATGGATGGATGGATGGATGGATGGATGGATGGATGGATGGATGGATGCCCGGTTGGAGTGGGTTGTAATCTGTGGCTGTTGGTTATGTTTGACGGTTGTTGCATTTTTATCAGGCCTCGGGGTAAAGAGGAAATTAAATCTGTTAACAGTATTTCACATCATGTACAGTATGTGCTTCCACCCCTCCAGCCAATGACATTGTGGCCCCTTCTGTGATTAGCACACAAAAAACGACCTGCTTACAGGGTCATAGATCAAGGTTCAGAGGTTATGCACACCAACCGTGCTTGGGCAGAAAGCTCAACAGCTGCACATCTGAACGTTTGTCATATGAAGATTGCCAATCACAGTAAAACAAACAGTGGCTTTAGAGAACCGCTAACAGGACATCAGTCCTATTTACAAGGAATAAATAAGGGGGGGGAAAAAGTATAAATTAAACACTTTATTCCATAACTTTATACATAACTCCATAACTCGTGTAAAAAAAAGAAGAAAGAAAATCAAGTTCTACGAGGAAAATAAAACAAAATTTGAGTCTAAATTATAATTAAAGCATCCAATGACATAAACCATAGCAGAATTATAATAATGTTGGTTTGCTTTGTTGAAAATTAGAGAAAATATGAAGGAGAAAAAGACCTAAGGGATTCCTGCACTGAATATCATGATTAATAATTGAACATTGTAGAGTATTGATTTAAAGCAAGTCCATTCCCTGTGAAGCAGTGGGACACATGCTTTCATTAAAAGCTTTGCTGATTTAATAAAAGCATAAACTTATCACTGAAATGCACATTAAGGGACCCTTTAGGGAACTGATGCAGAAACCAATGTGTATTTCTTTTCATATCTGTACATCTTTTTTTTCCTCTCTCTCTTCCTTCCCCTTGATGTATTAGATATGTATTAAGGGGATACAAAATGATTATTCCTAATATATATTTTGACTGTATAGAGGGTAATGTCATATATTAGACAGCACCACCAAGAATTCATATTCTATCATCCAGACTCCAGACTAGAGGAGGCACTTGTGTAAATGAAATGCATTGCTCTGCTTTCAGTGGCTGTCACTCTTCTGTTCTCCAGAGATGGATGTCTACATTTACCACGTGTTCTCCATAACCATGTGTCAAATCATGCATCTCACAGCAAGAATCTTTCTGAATATATATGTGTATGTATATGGAAATATATCAACATATACTGTAGGGAGCTCTGTTCCAAAACCTTGTGAGCTGCCATTCACACACATTCAAACACATTTTTGCAAAACGCAAGGCAGTGGAATAAAAAAAAAAGCAAAGTCTAGATATCTAAACTAGCTATTTAGATATACAGTAGCCTATATAGAACTTCTTGAGCTGTGCATTTTAGAATGCACTTTGATGTATGATATGATGCAAAAGCATTACATATAAAAAATCCCCCAAAAAATAAACACACACACACATATGTATATATATATATATAAATATATATATATATATATATGACACACATATATGATTTATACTGGATACAACATTCTACTAAGGCAACAACTATGTGCTACACAAACATCATTTAGAAACTCGAGTCAATTATTTTTACTACATTCAATGTTAGCATGTTGCTAAGTTAACATCATGGTGCTTTAGCAAGCATAACACTGTAAAAAAAACAAATCCTGTAGAAATTACAGTATTATTGGCAGCTGGATGCCAGTAACTTAGTGTAGTTTTAAATTTATGTTATTTACAGGCAACAGTTTGTTCAAAGATAAATTAACATTAAGTCTTCATCTTTACAAGAAAAAAAAAAAATAAAACAAGCCTCATGCAAAGCATTCCTGGCAAACAATATCAGAAAAAAAACCTAAAAAAAAGGTTGATTTTTGGTTCCCACAATGCTTTGCATGAGGCAGTTTTTAATAGTTTTATTCTGTAAAGATAAAGACTTTGTAATGTTTAATGTTGCTGAAGCAGATACTGTATACAGTATTGTGTGTATGTGTAGTAAATATTATATATAATAGTATACAAAATTTTGTTAATGGATTCCACAGCTTATTGTAGTACTGTAGTAAGCTTAATTGTAATAAATACTGTACTTTTTACTACAGTAAAGTAGTGTACTGTAGTCTAATATATCCTATAGTTGTTGAAAACATAGTACAGTATTCAGCATATTAATTTGTTTATATTACTATAATTGTTACATTATCACAGCAACTATAAAATTACCACTGTTAATTCAAAAACTTTACATGGTTCAATAATGGATAAATGTTTTTGTTCAACCAATGCTCTTTAGAATGAGATTGTTCTGTCCTGCAATATTCAAGCATGCACTGCATCTGATATCAATACATTATATAGTATGTGGAAAAAAAGTATAACAAAACAGGACCCCAATTTAAAAGTCTCTGCACTGGTTGCCTATTAGGTTCTGCATCAGCTATAAAATATTACTTCTTACCAATAACGCACTTAAATAAGTGGTGGCTGTGTAGTTGCTAGAGTGTCCAAAATGTTTTAACATGTTGATATGTGGTTGCTAGGGCTCTGGTTGTATGTAAGGTGACCAGAAGCCAAAAGAGCACACCTCCATCTATGAAATTCTGGCCTTCAGGTAAGTTCTTTTCTTCTTTCAATATGTGATTTTTGCAGTTTTATTGTCCAAAAGGTAAACCTAATCATAATCACTAATATCACACACACACACATGCTTATTGTAAGTAATAGTATACGCATTCTTATGTCCATGCCTAAAAAAAGAATATCTTTTTTGGAAAGGCATGATACCTAGCTTCAGCCACGTTGGACAAATGTGTTCCCTTGTGTTAATTTTGTTAAATTGTGACCACGTTATGAGAACTGATGAATATAATTCATGAGATCTAATGGGATTCTGTACAATAAAGTGTAGCAATGGACTGGGGAACCCTGACTAATGCATAAAATTAATATTATTACTGCAACAAATAGAGGCGCATATACAGATGCACAAACAAGTCTGCTCCTCACTGCCACCTTAGAGGCAAGATCGCTTCATCTGTAAGAACATAAAGGCTCCCACAGTTTCTACTTCTGTGCCCACCTGGAGATGCAAGAAGTGTGATACCCAACTTGTTATCTGCCTTTGAGAGGCTGGGAATGGGAAAGGGATTTGTCTTACCTATATCCTGACCCAGTGAACATTCCCAAGGTGCCCTACCAAGAGGTAAAAAAGCCCTTTAGCTCCCCTTAACAGTACACCTCTTATTCTGGGAGGGCCTCCCTGGGGAGGATTCAATTAACCAGTCAGTGCGTTTGGGACGATTTAATCCCCGAAGCCTCATTTATCTCCATAGCCACACATCGCAAAGGCCAGACTCTGGAAGAGCGCCGCCCTGGATTAACGCTTCGTGCTTTGCACATTATGTACAGTGGCTCTTCACAGAGAGCCGATTAGGCAGGAGCATATTCAACACGGAGGATTAACCCTTACATGCTTTCGTGTGTGAAGGGCTACCTGTGTATACAACACTAGAGGCGTGTTCAATTCTGTTTTATTTTTACAAAGTGATTTCACAGAAGAGTTGAAAAGCTGAGTTTGTTTGCCCTTGGGCCTACTTTTAACAATATGTGCCGATTACAAATGAAAAAAGAACCACCCAGGAAGGAAACATCCAGCAAATGAGTGTAAAAGCATTAAAAATACATACAGTAGAATGCTTTAAGAAATTGCACAAGGCATATTTACTATGTGAACGTTATGAATACAAAATAATTGTTTCTCAAAAGCCAGTTTAAGCTCAGACATTTAGGCTTTGCGATATGTAAATTTTTTTTTAAAGAATAATGTCTATAAATAGAACTATAACAATTACTACTTGAAAGGTTTACTCCACACTTAAATGAAAATGTTGTCATTGGTCACTTACCCCCATGTCGTTCCATACTCGCAAAAAACTAGAAGATAGGAGCTTCTGCTGTGTAAACTGTGGTAATTAATGATAAAATTTCTTTTTCGGGTGTAACCCTTTACTGTCCGTAGTCTATATTAGTAACTATTGATTGGCTGTCAATATGTTCATCATTTATCAGCTGAAAAAAAAGTATGTTCTGAAAGTGATGTGAAATTCCATATTCTTATAGAATTAGATCTCAAATATAATTTGCAAGTGACTCTTAGCAGAAAGTCAAATTAAGATATTTTTGGTGATATCAGAGAGCTATCTGTCCCTCTATTGACAGCAACACAACTGAAATAATCCAGATCCAGAAACATAGTAAAAAAAAAAAAATCTGGATCTGGTATAATTTCAGTTGTATTGCTGTCTATGGAGGGACAGATGGCTCTCTGATATCATGGTTTAAAGAGTTGTACATGCGTCTCTATCCTCTTGGGATGAACAGCTACATAATCCTACGATTTGTCTGCTTGCAGCTTTAAATATGAGAGGATCTCATCCTCGTGTCCTCCTTATACCTGGATCTACATTTTAATGGGCTCATTACCGCCTAGACTGTTGAGTGGCAGGGTGAAGTCTAAATGGGGCCCCTATTTCCTCAAAGGATCTCATCCAGACCGCTTCAGCACAAGGTTTGGGGCTCGTGGCAACCCAGACTTCAGATAATCCTTTTTTCCACCTTACTCGTCTTTGTGTTAGAGGCAAAACCATGTGACACTATCGATAAGACCAGCCCAGCAGGGGTTAAAGCAGTATTCAACACCAATCCCTGCCTCAATCTTACATATGAAATATTCAGCAGGCCAGTCGAGTATTATTGTTAATACCTCTCTGTACATACTGTTGAAATATTAATAAGCAATATGTTCACTATGATTTGATTAATGCATGACTAGATAAGAAGTGAGTCTGCATTTGAAATCCCTTAAAAAAAAAAGATGGCGGATTTTTAAATAATAAAATTAATTATGTTCTGATAATTCACTGCAGATATTGTACAAATATTTAGTTTGTCTGTGAGAACTAGGAAGGGTTTCTGTCTGACTTTGCTCCCACAATCTGTGATAATTATATTAAATAGCGAAACAACCTCTGCTAATTAAATTTCATGAAAAAAAAAAGATAAAAATATGCATTCTGTGTATTTTGTTTCACTATATGTGAAACATATGACACAAGACATGATAAAAGAACAGGATAACCTGTACTTGGCCTCTCTTTTTTTATCTTTTTTTGTGTGTTTACACTTTGCCCTTTTGGACAATCAGGAGCACATGTTTTTGACATTGCCAAAGGCTTCCAGCCAACTTTATTTCTATCCATCTTTACTAAGCCTGTGGGTCTTTGATATAAGTGTTTTTTGAGGGTCATGCAACCACAACCTGTCTCTACAACACCGATGTAGGTGGTAGGCCTACAGACTATACTGTACATGCAGTATTGCCCTAGTTGTTTCACTTCTGTTTTCTCTTTGAAACCCCCAAATTCAATCTAACATTACACATTTAAGAGCTTACTAGTGATATCTGTGGCTTAGCTGTTAGCATATGTACTCAATCTGGTGTTCTCATGTGGAAGATACAGGTTTGATTTGAATCTGTCTTGGGTCCTGATCCCATTTCCCACTGTGTCATTACCGTCTCTGTCAATATAAAGTAGAACCCCCAGAGCCATACCATCTCTCATTCAGTTTAAGTAGCAGTGGTCGGTGGGAAAATGAAAATGTCCAAGTTGCCAACACAATACAATATTTCAGTCACATATAGACATATACACTGAACATTTTAAGTGCTTTACCCCCAATGGTGTTCAGCACTGCTGTAACATGAACCTAGCTTCATCTAGGTGAAAATGAACTTTTATGGCATGTGCGGACTTTGACCTTGTGTGCCTTAGTCTTAAAATAAATATTCAATTCAATTAAAATGTATTTGTATAGCGCTTTTCACGATACATATCATTGCAAAGCAGCTTTACACCAAAGTAATGTTAAGTGTTCTGGATCCAGACTGTTTTAATCTAGATTTAAACAGTGAGATTGTGTCTGAACCCCGAACGTTATCAGGAAGGCTATTCCAGAGTTAGGGGGCCACATGCGAAAAAGCTCTACCTCCTTTAGTGGACTTTGCTTTCCTTGGTACTACCAACAGTCCAGAGTTATGCGATCTTAGGGAGCGTGGTGGATTATAGCATGGTAGAAGACTAGTTAGTTACGCAGGAGCTAAATCATTAATAAAAAGCATTTACTTCATGCAACACTTCAACAGATGCATGAGTAAAATCATCTACAGATATCCTCTGCTGACCCCTGATTCGATCACCTCAAGGGAGGCTACAGAGAGCTGGGATCTGACACAGTGATAAGCGTCTATCTGCCGAGCTACTGAGCCATAAAGTCGTGCAAATGTGCGTTTAGAGGCTGCTCACATCAACTGAGCAGACATCACTAAACGACTGCTGTAAGGTGCATTCAGATTATTTTATTACTAGATTGGAATTAAGTTATAGATTAAATAAAAAAAAAAAAGTGGAAATTGCGCTGTACATCAAGGCTAGCTCCGTTGAATAAAGGAATTGTCACCAGGAGCACTCCATCACTATGTGGAGACATCCAAGTTCATTAGCATTTCCACAATGGTGCTCTGTTGTCTAATGGAGAAGCAAAATTAAAAAGACAGTCACTTAAACGAAACAAGAGCGCTGCGACTCACATCCATAATATAAGCTAAATTTAATTCAAAAGCTAGTGCTGTTTGTTGTAAACCTTCTGTAGCATACTAAATAAACAGAATGCATTAAAAAGTTCAAATATAGCCTCTTGTCAATCTACCAGTCTTATTAGAAAACAAGACGCTACAAAGATGCCCCTGTTTTGCTAATGCAAAATGCTATAAGGGTGACCAAATACCTCAGTGTTTTGGGTTGTATTTAATTACAGCATATTAATTAGCAAGATAGAAACAATTCCATTTGGTTAATCAGATTAGAAATGCTTACTTGATTCATGATTAGCATGTTAACTAAACCTCTCTTCGACTATTTTAAAGTGCAATCCATTCCAAAGCTAATAGCCAGAAAGCTAATTCTAAATTGACAAAGCTAATTCAACAGGCAGACTGAAGAAGAGCCAAATCTAAAGACTGAAATAAAAGATAAAGAACAACTTTCAAAAGCTTTTTATCACTAGACTTCCGAGAGGTTTTAACATACGTTTTAACTGTTTATGACAATTACCATGTATTTATGTATCTGTAATCACTACTATACATTAATATTGCATTTAAACCTATTGTTTTCAAGCATGTTATTTTTGTAATAATGCTCTTTGTAAAAACATGCCAAACTTTTACTTCTTTTTCACAAGGGTCATCAATCTACTCTACAACGATCCCTGTCATGGCTAAGTTTACACCTCCTCCGTATGGTGGCAGTATTCCAAAGCGGTCTAATCGGAGCCCACCTTGTCCCCGCAGCCCCTCTACACTCCAGTCAGCTCACAGAACAAAGGACACAGTGAATCTCATCTCAGCTGCCAGTCAGGCAGTGATATTCAACCAAATATTGCTCTACCTCATATGGCCTGCGTCACCCAAGGCCAACACAAACATTAAAAACACAAGAAAACTGAATTGAGCATGAGAGATTAAAAATATTCCTTGTGAACAGCTCAGATCAAAGTATTTTAAGATGATGCAGTATATTTTGTGTAGCTATGGTTACTCATCCAGTCTCAGTCGTGATAAATACCTTATATTTTCTGTTAAACACTAACAATGCACACAATAATTATGTTTTGCCCTTCAGTCGCAAAATGCAACAAATGAATGATTGATTTGGCATTAGAAACATAATAAATTTGCATTTATAAGGAAGTGTCTAAATGATTATATCCCCATCAGTCTCTAGTTAACTGCGCTTTTACTGTGTAAGAAATAAGACCAAAGGCCCCCATATTGAGCATGGATGAACTGTAAATGGCGAAGGCCCATTAGAATTCATTAGGCGTAATTGGGAGGCACTTATTACCTTCCAAAAGCGAGTGAGAGCTCGTTTCAAGCAGCTAAGACCTGAGCATTACGTTAATTCTTCATTTTCTCTCATAATATTATCTCTTTCTGAGGAAGATCATTTAAATGTTAATAGACAGCTTCCCTCTGCTGTGAAGCTATCAGTGTCACTCCCTAGGAGTGCTGGAGCCGCTGTACGTGGGTCAAATCCTCAACAAGGCTTGATTCCAAAGAGATTTGAGTCTTTCTCTTGTATTTCAGCATCAGGGCTCTGAAATGTTAAAACAAAACCGGCTAAATGAAAGCTCATTATTAGCAGACCCCAAATAAACAAACAACACACTTTTTAGAATGCTCATATACGGCACAAAAGTAGCATATCATTTTAATGTAGCATGGTACAATCATGGTTTCCTTTGAAATAGCTTGTGTTTGCCAGCTTAGCAATATCCACATTTATTCCCTTTAATTTTTTTATTTTATTTATTTTTTATCATTCAACATGCACTTGGTAGATTGACAGCACACCTTAACACAGTTTGAAATATCATATATCCATAGCACATATGGTAAACAAGTCATACACCAATGTTTAATACATAGGGTTTTTATTCAGAGGTATGATGGATGGGTGGATGGATGGATGGATTGGTAGATAGTTAGATAGATGATGGATGAATGAATAAACAAACGAACAAATACTTAGTGTCAAATTTATGGTAAAATAAAAATAGCACCTGTGTTGCCAGAAATTTTGTGAAACGTATGGGAACAACAACTTTTTAATGGCATAATGGTGAAATATATTTTACTACCTACATCCATATTTCATTTAGTGATGTAATGTTAATACACCAAGCTTGCAAGGCAAAACTCAGCTTTTTACCGTTAAATGTACTACACCGTAACAATACAGGGTGAATAATAGAAAGTGGCATGTCAATAAAACATTAAACATTAATGTGCATTATAAAAAAAAGAAATGAACTGATGCGCTTTTCAGTGATATATGTTTGCAGTTAAATCACTTGCTAAAAAGCATTTTCATAGTAGTAGTAAGGAAATAAGTAGCAAGGATGTAAAATCCATGTAACACGGCCATCAATCTTGTAGACGGAAAAAGACACAAATGATTAGCCATTAAATTAGAGTCACAAGAAAGGATGATTGACAGCAACACCTTGAACTAATACTGTCTATTATAGGGAACAGGTTCCAGCCCGAGCTCTTCAGGGTTATTGAGCTTTAAAGAGCCCCATCACCCCCTTTCCCCACATAACCCAACCCAGTTAATGAGGCTTCTCCAGGGGCAGAGGTTTACTCCAGAGGGGGTAAAGAGGCTGTCGTGTTGCTCATTTACAGGCAACACATAGCCATGACTGTCCACTAATTGTGGGTCTGAACTGGCTCATTTGTTTTGATCGTTAAAATTCAGTTCAGAATGGCTAACACCAACCCAACCACACACACACACACACACACACAGAAAGAGTATTTCCTAATACAGCATGGCTAGCAGCTTTTGTTGATTTGAAGAGGGCTGTCCGACCTTTTGAAAACCCACATTTTCTCAATGATGGCACAAATGTACATTACCACATTTATAGCACTGGTTCTCAATCAGGGGGCCGAGCCCACTAGGGACTTCAAAGGAGGCCCTCAAGATAAGAAAACGATAAGAAAAAAAAAAAGGAAGAAGAAGAAGAAGAAATAGGATCCTCACTGTCTTTAAACATCTGGATATTTGAGAGACTGATTTTTAGACCTGGAAAAGTCATGTAAAATTAATTGAATCATAATAAAATAGCAATTATCCAGTAAATCATGAACAAAAGGAAATTGTTGGGCTGGGTTCTTAGTTGGATTGAACAATTAATTGGAATAAAATTGAAACTGCAATATGGCTTAGTGTGATTATCAAAATCACAAAGCCTGCGAAATGCTGCTTTACATGATTTCCGTCTCTGCAAGCACTGTGAGTTTGCATCGCTTATAGTGTGCGTTTTAAAACACAATATGCGCCAAAAATCCCACTAGGTTTTTAACGAGGAAGCATTTATAAACCTATTGTCAAAAACAGAAAATCTGTTGTAGCTATGCATTTACTCTCAACATTCCCAGAACACACACATTAGCGCAAGCATTCAAAAGAACAATGTGTACACACACACACACACAAATACAAACATGCAGTGCGCCCAAACCCTCCAGGGACCGTGCGATTGCTGTCTGTGGCACATTTCAAAGCATCAAACATCAAACCTGACTGAGCCTGAGAGAGGAGCCCTTTAGCTGGCTGCTATTAAATATTGATGGACTAAAGATATGCAGATTGTTTATTGACTGGCTTCAGAGGGAAATGAGGGAAGGGCACGTCTGTCTGGCCTGTGCCATTTCTGCCATAATCGCCTTGTCTGTATTTGGAATTCTATTTGAATGTGCATTGCTAAGGCTTTGTGTCACCCGTGGTTGTAATTACTAGACATAAACAAGCAATTAAAGGAATAATGAACTAAATATGCTGCAGAGCTTAAATGGTGTTTAGATTTAATGGGTTGGCATTGAGGAGAATAACCCTGCGGAGTGCCACACAAGTGCTCGGTTAATACCAGCTAATAGCTTCAATTATTGCTTATTCAGGATAAACAAAGGGTGACATTTTTGTCACTTGACACGGCAATGACATTTTCCAGGTGGTGCTCTAAATCAAGACGAGAGAAAAATAAAGCAGAACTTCCTTTACGCGGTAAGAGGAGATGACTTTGATGCCGTGTGATTTTTGCGCAATGCGAGTTACATGGCTCTTGAAGAATCTGACTATTATGGTCTAAAATTGTAAGGCTGAAGAAAGATGGCTAATTGCTGTTTGTATTCCGTCTTGGGACTCTAGTGTTCTTTACACTAGCAAATATTTGGCCACTTGATCCATTCTATTTAAAAGTTCTGCTAATGCTATCAGAAACAGAATGAGGTAATTATAATGTTTATGCTATAACAGGCCGACCACCTGTGCGTGCACAAAAGAGACTTCAGGGTTCAAGCAGGCCAAAAGAGCAGTCAATGTACAAATACACTTGGGGCAGCAGAGAATCAAACAGAGACAAACGGCAGAAAAATGATCTTTGGTAAACAACAAGTGGATAAGTCTTATTTGGATAGTCTCCTAAAGAAGATTTGGGGATTTACTTCTAATGTTTCTTGATCGCTTTAGCCTCATTTTAATACTAATCGACATTAATTACGCAGTAATTTTAATCTGAAAGTTTTTCCTCTAGGTTTCTAATATGATAATCATAGTGGCTAATGATGAATCTATGGGAGGTCATTGGCTCTGTATCAAACTTGAAAGCTGCATTTAGCATTTTTAGTTATCATATATACACATAAAGGCTGATTTAAACTGAAAGCAGACAAATTATGTTATCTTATATTGTGCTTATTTCTTGCAGCATTTTGAATTAGGCATTCGCTAGTTCAATACGCTAATTCAAGGCATGGACAACTATAATGTATTCAGCACTAAAATTGGTGTCAATGGTACTTTTATGCAATCAGAAATAAGGACAAATTCCGTATGTGCATGCTATGTATTTTTTTACGGTATAACACTGTTAGCTTAGCAAAATGCTAACACCAGTCAGCGTGCTTGCTTTAACACTTATTTTGTAGCAAATAGGTACACATATTGTGACGGCCGCCGATCAGCGTCGCCCTGGAAACCAACGGGCACCAGCTGGAACGGATTTGCTCGGGCCAATCGGTCACGGCCGGCAACATTTAAAAGAGACTCACACACAACAGAGTTTGAGCAACGACTCCATTTGAGAAAGCTGGTGACTAAAACCTACTTTTCCTCCGCAGAAGGTTCGCCGTGACCGAGAAGCCCGGGCACCCTCACCGCCGCGCAGAGCACTCCACAACCGGCACCTGGAAAGAAGGGAAAAGGGACACAGAGCACATTTAGCACCACGACTCACAACTCACCGCTGGAAGCCACCGGACTGAGTTCACTTACCTGTTTTGACTTTCAATTCATTGTAAATAAATCCACCCTCCGGGGCATTTGTGTTCACTCATCCCGTTGTCTGTCGTGCTCTCTAGCGCCACGGTTCACAATATATATATAAAACACACACACACTGACATTTAAAAATAACAAGACATCTTATCTACAGTGAATTATTAAATATTTGAGCCATTGCATTTCATTTTCACATATTTAAATAATAGATTTACATACTGATACAGCAGAGCTAAAATGAAAAGCAGCGTAATCATGCCTTCATTTTACTGGGATCCACTGAATCGTCCATGTGTGGTCCATTTGAGAGCTGAATATATGCCAGTATTAAATGTAAGCGAGTGGCCAGGGTCATGTTTCTGATTGCAGAAGCAGTGCGCTGAAATTTCCAAAGTGGCTCAAAAATGAGCACATTTGCACACAAATTAACACCTAAAATAGGCTCATGCATCAGGCGCACATCTACATTTGTGGAATGTTTCATTACCAGAACCTCTTTCATTTTTTTTTTTTTCTCAGCAGTCATGTCGGGAATGCACATACAGCAGTACATACAGCTCCACTTACAGAAGCAAGCATACATACAGCTATCAGCATTTACATTCTCATACATACTAAGATTGCAATAAAAGGAATATTCTGGGCCTAATGCAAGAAATCAACAGCATTTTGTGGCCTCACATGTGATGTTGAATAATTAAGTTTCACATTTTCCCCCCTACTGTTTTTAAAGGGGACTTTTTCACAGTGCTAAATAGTTTGATTATTATGCAAAAAATGACCTTAATCTCAAATAAATAAATAAATGAGTTTGACTCATTTTTGTGCAAAAGTTTCAGAGATGTATTTTAATATTATTATTATTTTTTTCTCAAGTATGGCCGTTTGAAAAAGTAAATAAATTGTTTAAAAAAAAAAAAGCGTTCTATTTTCATTACAGTGAATTTTACACAAAAGGTATATGTCTGTTCGTATTGCTTAATTATTTTAACACAAATCTTAAAAAAAAAAAATGGCATACTGGAAATACTCTGTATTTCAGATTTTTCATAATTAACTTTATGCCAGTCTGAACCCAGAACATTCCTTTAAACAGTCAAACATTAAACAACACAGTGATAGAAAACACTTTTACTGCTTTATGCAGAGCAACACAATTAAAAAAAATGGTTTTCATGTACACATTTGGAATGTTTTATTTCAGTATGCCATATGTTTTCTGCCTGAGCTAGAATACTAAAATTTATTTATTTTAGTTTTAGTTTTTTTTTCTTGCTTGCACACCCTCACATTGTCTTACTCACCACAAACACACACACTTGTGACAGTATTTATTCTTTTCTATTCAGCTCTCTCCTCAGCTTTTCTGTCTATGCTCTTACATTTGCATTCAATAAATGACAGGTCATTATTCCTTCTTTGTACCCAAAAACCTTCATTTCAGCATATATGTCACTTAAATCCACTCAAGAGCTTCAGCTTTATTTTCCAGTGCTTCATTCAAACAAAGACACCTTCACTTTTAACCATCTGAACGTAAACATTTCAGTTGTAACCCCTGGGGCCTGTTCCATAAAACAAGTTTACCAAATAAGCCAGGCTTATGGCAGATAGTCTGACTTATTTTAATTTCTAAGGCTTGAAATCATGGGCAGATCCGAACAAACCAACTGTCAAAACAATCCGTCTCATCTTGAGATTTGTTGCTTTTCTGATCATATTTGAGCTGCATGTTAACTAGGGCTGGGCGATATATATATCGTACGATATATTATGCGCATCTCGTCAGTAAAGATGGTTCTTTGATCTTCACTGACAAGATGCGCATAATATATCGTACAATATATATCAACCAGCCCTAATGTTAACATATAAATAACTTCTCTATCCAAACCTCTAGCTCTTCCTTCTAGCATGCTAACCATGAATTTTAATTCTAAAGGCATTTACTACATCTCATCATGTACTGTATCCAGTCTATTTTTATTCCACAATAGCTTACCAAAGCAAACAGTTTAGCAGACTGATTCCTTAAAGTGGATTTTCACATTACAACATCTGATCTTGCAGCTAACACTAGTTGTGCTTAGATGATAATATGTTTAAGTCTGGGTGCTTTAATATACCATGAAGTTCATCCCAATATTTCATCCAAAGCCTACCATACCATAGGGATTTCTCAGCCCATTGGCCTATCTTGATGTTTTTGTTTATTTCAGTCCCCCTGATCACCTGCCTGCCTCCTATAGGCTTCATTAAGCAGCTGTATCTCTTCCTGGTAACCTCCAGCCTCCTGGTGCTGTCTCCGGCTGTTCTGTCTATGCGCTTCCACTGTATCTGGAATGTGTATGTTAATGTTGTCCGCATCAGGGTTACTTGTGGGGATCAGAAGCGAATAAGAGGCTGTTTCACCTAGGTCACACGAGACAAAACGGTTCTCGCGACGAGAGTAGCGTAGTGAAGGTGAGCGTGCATGTGTGGATGACTGGCTGATGTTGGAGACAATAGACACGCTGTCCATGGCCTCCTCATTGTCGCAGATCTCCAGAACCTCCAGGTGAAATTTTACGTTGGTGTCTGCAACTCCACCCCCTACTCCAACTGCACCACTCCCAGTGCTAGAGTTGTGCTCTTCAGCGCTAGGTTCGTGACCCACCGATTTAGAGCGGTACACCTCAACCTTCTTGGCATTGTTGGGGGAGATCTTTAGGCCATCGCTGCTTACTTCATACGTTGAGAGGGACAGCGTTTTGCCTGTGGGGGCATGGAGGGAAACTGTACCCTGGAAGGCACATAATGGAATAGCCAACCCAGCTGTGGATCTCTATTGGAAATAAAAGCCAGAGAGACATGCCGTCAAGAAAAGGAAACAAACAAAATGGAAATGTAAAGGGTTAGTTCACCCAAAAATGAAAATTAGGCTGTGTTTTACTCACCTTCGAAGCATCTTATGTGTATGTGACAGTCTTCTTTCAGACAAATGCAATTGGAGTTATATAAAAAATTGTGGCTTCTAAGTTCTATCATTGCATTGAGCGAGTGTTTCCCTTTAACAGTACAAAACACATTAAAGCGCTCACAAACCTAATAAAATGTCCCACACATGGCTCCAGGGATGAATAAAGACCTTCTGTAGCAAATCCATATGTTTTTGAAATATAAATATCCATATTTCAAATGTGACAAACAGTGTTTTTCTCACTTCTGCTGACTGTGGTAACCGTTTTAGTCCTGCCTCTGGGAAATGTAGGAGTAAAGGAAACAACATTTCCTTAATTTTGTAAATGAAAACAATTTTCCTTTACAAATCCTCTTTTTGTGCTTCTAATTTGTGACCAGTGTTAAGTTTTATTCTCACTCTGCGCTCGTCACTAATTATGCAACACATTATGTCTTACGCCATCCACCAGGACTGCTTTCGCACTACAGTCAGTGGAAATGTGAAAAGTGTTTATTACATTTGAAATGTAGATATTTATCCAAAAACACATGGATTTGCTACAGGAGGCCTTTAGACAACCCTCGGAGCAGTGTGAGGGATGTTTTATTACAGATGCGCCTACTTTATTTGACTTCTTACAAAGTGTATGCAGCAAACTACCGCTTAGTCCCATTGAAGTGGTCTGGATAGTTAAAAAAAAAAACTGATTCGTCTGAATGAACAAAGTCACATAAACCTTCGAAGGCAAACTTATTTTCAGTTTTGGGTGAACTAACCCTTTGAACTTACATGCTGCTTTAAAATGAGAAATAATGAAAATACTGAAGAAACAAAAAACATTTTTCAAAGCAGGGACGTTTAGGCATGCCCGAGAGAGTTTAGGCACACACGGTTTAGCTAAACACAACACACTTGGCAAACCAATCAGAGCCCACTGCAAATTTCTGAGGGGAGGGGCTTCATAAAAAAATATGAAATGATCAGGGTGTATTTCAGAGAAGAAATAAAGAGATGTAGAATAAAGGTAAATTAGGTGATAAAGAGATGTAGAATAAAGGTAAATTAGGTGAAAAATAATGCATTTTTAAAGAACGAAGCATTGACACCACCACGTGGTGACTACACCATGTAAACACAAATACGTCAAAAAAAAAAAAAAAAAAAACTTCTTTAAAAAACAAAAAGTAAAATCAATGCATTATGCTCTTCTTATGTAAACATTTATAGTGCAGATACAGTGTGTGAAAACAAATATCTGAACTGTGCCAAACCTATCAATTATACTAATAAATATAATAAAAATATAATAAATTTAATTAAAAATATAGTAAATTTTGAAAGTCCAAAGAACTAGAACACACAAAGTCAATGACATTTAAAAAGCAGTCCAATAAATGTGATTCTTTTCGCCAGAGTTAATGAACCCTGTTTATATATCTGGCTCGGCGAAAACAAAAGCTCTGGTCAAGTTATGACAAACACCCATGGCTCCATTGTGCCATCTTTCCTCCTGTCAGCATCTTTGGTCATATATAGTATACCGTCACACTATAGAGAAATTCAGTTCAGTGGCATTGTCATTATCATTGATATTCATAATGAAGAGACACAGTCGGCATGGAGCTTGTGCGTAATGGATTGAAATGCCACGCTTGAATGAGGACTGTGAATAATTGAAGCATTTTGATCTGATGTCATCTGGGCATTCTGCACAGCAACCATAGATAAGGATCTCTTTCTACCTTATTTCATTCCTTCTCTCTTCTTACCTTTTTTAAAAGCTGAGGAATTAGATGTCAGCAATATGATTTGTACCTCCAGCAGGCTTTGCCCAAAACACAGCATATCATTCAAATGAAATAATGCTCATCAGAGGTTGTAAAAACCATGTGACTAGGGAAAGGGAATGAGTTGCATGTGAGTTCACCCACCAAATGAGTTAGAGGCGATGGATAATAACCACATGGGAGTCAAGGCAGGAAAGCAGACAGAGAAATTGGCAAATGCAAACAAGACCCAGGCCTTTTATGATATTTATGATTACATGTGCGAGTGGCCTAGTTTCCCATAATTCCCCTGCGAGTCAGTCTATATGCAGTGAGTAGTTTTGATGCAGACGCTCAATCACATTAATCTTCAGTCACACCTACAGTCCATAATGCCTCACATACTTTTTGAATTTGAATATTAGGATAAATTTAACTTCTGTCTTCTGGGAAACATAACTACCTTCTGTGGCTTCTGAAGGGCAGTACTACATAAATAAATAAATGATACATAAACAAGAAAAGAAAACACATCTCCATTCTGTTTTCATTACATTTTTAATGCATGGGTTTTCCATCTGGAGCATCAGTGAGCATTTAAACCTTTTGTAATAGTTGCATATGAGTCCCTCAGTTGTCCCCAGTTTGAAAAGATGGATCTCAAAATCATACAGCCATTGTTGGAAAGGGTTCAAATACACAAAAATGCTGGAAAACTAAATACTTGCTGACAATACTAGATAAATAATAAAATGCATTTTGTATGATCCCTCTTATTTTGGTAAAATAATTAACATTTTGCAGACCCTGAAAGGGGGATGTAAACTTTTGACCCCAACTTTATTTCCTGAGTTTTCAATTTACTTATAATTACTAATTTGCCACAGGTGCTAGCTCTGACCTCTCCTTCTACTCTGGGTCACTGCCTCGAGAGGTTCTAAAGGTCTATGAGCCAGTTTTACTAAACAGGGCAAATTAGCGTGAAAGTGATGTTTCCAAAAAAGTGCCGCTGGGATGAGAAATTTCTGCTAATGATTTCCTAACAATTCTAAAATTAAAGAACACTGATGAAACTTCTCATTCATACATTGACAAACACAATATTCCGAGTGCAGCACAAATGAGCAAATAAAGAATTAAGTCATAAAGAAGTCACACATACGTTGGAAAGAACTAGAGGCTAAAAATAAAGGTTTCAAGTCATCTTTTATTTCCGGAATATATGTTTGGATAATGTGTTCCTCTGGCATTCAAAATAAATGAACACATGTGAAAAAATCCTCTCCTTTTACCACACACTCTCTGCTCTACACTGTGCCTCCACCATTCCCAGTCACTCCTTGAAAACTTTCCTCCTATACAGTAACTTTGCATCTAAAAGGGAAACTCCTAAAGACACATATTCGATCAGGTGCAAAAGTAAATGTGCCTACACCTTCTTTTCAGTGCTAATTTTTCACTGCACATCTTTAGTAAAACCTGGCAATTTTATTGCCAAAAGCTACATGCTGTTTGTAAAACTGGACCTAAGTTGTGATCTAGCTTTCTGCTTTCAGCAGCAGATACAGTGACAGTCTTCTGTGCTGGAGAAACCCAGTGAGGTTTCCAAGTCACAAGAGAGTATTTTGTTAACCTGCTGTTTTGGCACCAAACATGCCAAGAGCCTAAACTATCCCAACTGTATTTTTTTCTTTGCAACTCCCAATTACATGCTGTTTCAAAGTGATGGCTTGCAGTACAGCCCACATAAAGGGAACTGCCTTTATTGTCATAAATCCTATATTCCTCATAGCAAAAGGATTTTAAAGAGAAACAAAAAATTGTTTTTAACATACTATAAGGTACCAAACGAATGGAAGAAAACAAAAGATAGCTGAAGAAATATCTTGGATTTATAGCTATAACTATACTTAAACCTTGTCTACAGTATATTAAATTAAGATTTAAAAAAATGGATAGATAAATGGTTGGTTGGATGGATGGATACACTATATGGACACACTTAAAATACATTGACATTAATACATGGTTGGTTGCTCCTCCCTTTGAAGCTATAACAACCTCCCCTCTCCTGGGAAGGTTTTTAATCTAGATTTTGGAGTGGTTCTAGGTAGTTTTCCTATTCAACCAGTAGAGCATTTTTAAGGTGATGTTGGACGAGAAGGCCCAGCTCATAATTTTAGTGGTAAGTTGCCTCTCTATATATATTTACTATTGTACTAATGAAGTGGATTATCTTAACATGCTCCCCCTGAACTTTTCTAATAAAGCATAATTCGATGGCATTGAGATTTGGGCTCAAATTCTTTCTCACCAAACCCATTCAAAAATGTCTTTATGGACCAGGATTTTTGCACTGGGGCACAATCATGACAGAACAGGGAAGTGCCATGTCTTCCAACAAAGTTAGAAGCTCAGCATTGTCCAAAATATCTTGGTATTTTAAAGCATTAAGATTTATCTTCTTTAAGTAAAAAGGCATAGCCTAACCCATGAAGAACAGCCCTTTTTAATCCTTAATCAAACTTTACAGTTTGCACCATGCATTCAAGAAGGTAACATTGTCCATGCATTTTCCAAACCCAGACTCATTCATCAGACTGTCAAACAGAGAACCGTGATTCATCTCTCCACATAACATGTTTACACTGCTCCAGAGTCTAGTGGAGGCATGCTTTACACCAGAGGTCTCCAACAAGTCGTTCGCAAGCTACTTGTAGCTCATGGCCGAAATTTACTTTTCTTCCAGTCAAAGTGAAAATAATAATAGACTGGTGTCCCACCTCCTACAATTCAAATTAATTATTATTATTATTATTATTTTTTTTTACATATCAGCAATGAAGTTATATTAACTATCTCGTTTATTATTTTAGTATTAGTAATGTGCATACAAGTG
>JAUCMT010000036.1:16029805-16051208 GCA_032357475.1 Enteromius thamalakanensis
TCCAGAAAAGTGTACCATATGCATCAGACGTTTAGCCAACCTTCGGTGGGCGTGACGTCTGAGGCTGAGACTACTGCCTTACAGACTAACGTGTTTATACTAACACCCAAAACAGATTCATTTGATTTCAGGGGGCCAATGTTGACCTGCAATGTTTACCTGCAATAAAATATGTTAGCTCATTTCCATCCAAATGGACATTATAGTTCTTTTTTAATGTAAAACATTCAATGGTTGTTTAGCCTAGTCTTTATTATATCCTGCTGAATAAAAACTACAATGCTAAAACCAGACTGATTAGCTGGGTGGTTTTAACCTGTTTAAGCTGGAAATAGCTGGTCTGGGTTTAGTTGGTCTCCCAACTTAAACCAGCTAAGACCAGCCTGACAAGCTGGAAATGTGACCAAAACCTCTCTAAAACCAGCTTGCTGACCAGTTTAAAGCTAAAACCAGGCTGGTATCCCAGCTAAACCAAGAAACCAAGCAAAACAAGATTCAGGAAAACATATTTTAAGGCGTAAATGTCAGTGTGCCAACATTTTCTGAGTCTGTCCCACAATTTATCCATTATATTTTAGGATTTTGACATTTAAGTCAAAGTTTGAGGATTATTCAAACTCTTAAGGTCCACTGGGGAAGTTGCAGGTTAAGGCTATCAGACAATTGAATGATTGTGTTGTCCTTCTGTTCATCCTTCTGCAGTAAAGTCAAGATTATGGGCACAGATAACTTTAGAAACCATCCTTGCGTGTGATAAAATATGGATGTTTTGCTTTTATTATACATATCAAACCCACTGGCTTTCCTTGTAGGGGGTCCAAATCTTCAAAAGTGCAAAAAGAAACCAAGCCAGCCAAATGAAACAGCTTCACCGCATGCCCAATCGGCTCCATTAACTATGACAAAGAGACCAGCGGACCAATGTTCCCATATCTATCAACAGGGTGCCTAGGAATGTTACATTAATACAAGGCCACACAGCCATTAGCCTCACCACACCTCATTTTATAGGCCTGATATCGGTCTGCAGGGGTCTGCTTTAGATACACGTGATGGAGATGAGCATATCTACAATATAGTGACGGAGGATTAACTCAGTGCCATGCGTGAAATGACTTTGTAGCATTAGGAGAATGTTGGTCCGAGAGGATAGGACATGGAAAAGTGAATTGGGATTAGTTCTCTGAAAACTATGATGTGATGAAATGGAGAAATGAAATTTATGAGAGATGAAATGTATGAGGATGATAACAGAGGGTTTGGTATAAAGAATCAGACAATGAATAACAAAAGTGCATTTTCTGATAGACACTAGAATGCAGTAATGGAAGTCAAACACATGAAAATATGGATGTGAATGGATCTCTTACCTGTTACACAGAAGCAAAGTTCATGCTTTTGGATTGCTCATTAGTGATCTAATATAGCAGATGGAATGTTATGGGGAATGTATATATATATATATCATTTTAAAACACATCTCACACTCATAAAGCTGCCATTTATTTGATAAAAGTACAGTAATACTGTGAAATAATGTTGCAATTTAAAATAATGTTGAAAAGTTTTCGATATTAATATTAGCCATATAATCATGACTCTAATCTTGAGTGTCACATGATATTTCAGAATCAGTTGAACATGCTGATTTGACACTTGAGCAAAATTTCATATTCTTATTTGAAAACAGTTTTTTGCCCCTTTTTTTATAAAAGAACAGCATTTATTTGAGATTAAAAATATAAATATGCATGCAAATAAATAGCCCCTTCTTTATTGGAAGTAAAGTAGCAACTTTATTATCCTTTAAATAATTTATATTTATGGGGATATAAAATAGATTTGTGTGTGTGTGTGTGTGTGTATATATATATATATATATATGCATGCAATTAAATACCTCTTTTTTATTGAATGTCAAGTGGCAACGTAACACAGTAATTTTTTTTCTACTTTGCAAATCTTTAATGTCCATTTCTACCAACAGTAGTGTAAAAAAAATACAAAAGCCAGTGAAGACAGGACAGTATGTAAGGTTAAACAGCTCTACAGGGACAGATGGCACGTGTTCCATAGGATAGATGACATATGCTGTGCTGCTTCAGCTAAATAAAGAGTTCATATGTCAAAGACAAGACTTTAAATCGGAAAGGAGAACACCAATAAGTTAAGCCTGAAAGACAAATTGTTAAAACTGAATGTGTGTGAAGCAGCACTTGCTCCATACATGTGATGCTTTAGAGAACCAGTTTTCAAAAAAGTTCAGAAAAGTCTAATAAAGCGCAGCCGTGATTGTCTTGGGACCTCTTATCAAGGTATTTGTGAGCTGAGGTATGTGCAGTGTCAGTGGCTGATATTATAACAATAATGTGAACGAGAGATCCCAATCACTGTCAAATCCACGATTGTACTGCAGTGTTTGTTGATGTTTGTTTGCCTTCTAGTTGTCATGATTAATGGTAAATGCTAAAGACATCAGCAAAAAAACATCTACTTGCAAAGATAATAGGTCCCTGCACTCATGTTTGAAACCAGAACGAGAGGTCACTGACAAACCCAACAAAGGGGGCAAAAGACAAATAGAGACTTCATCTGACAGCTTGAGGGTGGTCACAGGTGGACGTGGTGCACCTCATTCACACTGGGAAAAGGTCACTGTCATCCAGACATCATTAGTTGGGTGTCACATGATTCATTATACAGTTGGATTCATTCCTTGTTCCTTTCACACAACTTAAAAATGGGAAGTTCATCTCCATGACTCTGGAAGTAATCGAATTCTCCAGAGTGTTTTTGAAATTTGAGTGTGCTATGAGTGTTGGTTTTTAAATAGGAACATGCTTTGGATGTGTGCAATGTTTAAAGGGAACTACATGGAAAATAACATGTTGTCACAACTGGTTTTGCTAGAATCTGTTTTGTTAGTGACTTAATATCGATACATCCTCCAAAAAACTTTGTAATCTGTCTAATGGCAACATCAAACTGAAATATAGCAAGAAAGAGCCTCTATACTTTACCTCTTCGCTTTTTCTCGGCACTTGAATCAAACACATGTATGGTCATACCCCACTAGCCTGGAAATTACACTTCGCTGAAAGACAGCCGGCAGCAAAAATAGGTTGTTTTACAACACAAAGCTCTAAACTCCCACACATAAAGGGTTTCATTACCCTCTTGCCTCTCCTGGTCATTCTTTATTAGCCTTTCTGCTGTCAAATTGTGTTTATCTGATGCCTCGTGAACTTATGACAGTGGCAGATTCACTCCAGTGTTCACTTCACTCTTTGAAGACCAAGAAAGCAAGTTGTAAAGCGGTCCACTTAATACCAGTGTCCAGGAAATTTAAAAAGCGATCCCTTTGAAGTCTAGTGTAAAAAAAGCACATAAGCAGATTTTGGTAAGTTAATCAGGCTTAAAACTCCCACCCTCCTCTCATTAGGCAAGGCCATGTCTGCGCTCCGCATACTGCCACCAAATGCTCAATAACATGGTGGTTTATGGATCTCGGAGCCACATCAGAGAGCCGGGTGCCCCATTTTTCCCCGAAAGAGACTCATTTTACAAGACTGAATCTCATGTAACTGCACTAATCAGTCAGAGCAGAGAGTTTAACACATGCTGTAAAAGAGCTACTGAGCCATCCATTCTATGCAGTCCTGCACCGCATAAAATATTAAACTTGATATTTTTATAGATGGAACTAATTTCTGTTATTATAATATCAAAAACGTGCCATGCATTTTCAATAATTTTAAGTTTAAACTGGTGTAAAACATTTCTTGTAGTGCTGGGTAAAAATGTTGATACTGATTTTTAATTTTTAACTGGATGTTCTTTTTTCTTTTTATGCGAGTCCCCTATTATTCATTTGAATACTATGCTGTATGGCAACATACCATAAAATAGTAGCATTTTTGCTGTTGTTTGCACAATCAGTGTAGCCTAATTTTGCATGATTTGTTTTCATAGAAATCCCTCAAAAATCATTGATCCTCAAGTCACAGTACAGCTGTGCATTTTCCCCTGAAGTCCATAGTGGGACAGCGTGTGACAACGGGCTGTTTCTGATCCCAGATGAGGAGCAGGTGATAATGAGACACAAGCGCACAGGGTCAAAGGTCGGCTCTACATCAGTGTCGGTCCCACATAAGTGACAAGTCTCGCTCAACCGAGAGTTAAATTACTCTCGTCAGACAAAGAGCAGACAAAGAATAAAATATGGGTTTGGATGGACCAGAGGTGTGGACAGACACACAAAGAGCACGTCCTTACAAATTAGCGACCGTCTGGAACAGTGTCTGTGCTGCAGCCTGCCCTAAAATCTAGTAAATGGATGATGGAAAAGATACAGAATTTGTTAAGTTCTCTTATACCTCTCCATACCCTTGTTAGATCTTCTGTGAACTGCAAGGATAGTGTACGCTATTGTTAAAGCCATTAACCTGCATTAACTAGTCTTTGTTTAAATATGTCAACGACCATGTCGAAAACTTCACTTTACCCATCATTCTGCAGAAAATCTCCATCAATCAGAGAACAGGCATATCGTCCTAAAAGAACACTTAAGAGGATATTAAGTGGCACATTTATGCCTGTTCTTCCATACCGTATTTTCACAATTTCTTACAATTACTGTACAGCAAAGTCTTACAACAAAAACAATATTGTGAAAATCAATACAGTGCATGTGATCTGTGCACTTGCTTAGGATTCAGATGTGTTTCTTACACGTTTGTTCAAATCATTGCACATCCTTGCAACCTTTTCTTAAAAAAAGGACACTAAAACGGTGAGAACAGCAATGTATTTTTTACAGTAAAGTGAAGTGCTTGTAGACAACAATGGGTTGCACTTATAACCCATTTGCAGCTTTAAATGGTCATGCATTAGTCCCCTATTTTGTCTGCGAGTGAAAACAATTGTGGAGGGGAAAAAACCCACCTGTTTTTATGTGTGCCATTTTGTTCTCAATGCTGACATTCAGAATGGTTAAAGGTTAGCCAGACTTCCACAAATTGCCTTTGTGCCTCATATTAGAAAAAATTAGTGATATACCTCTGGACTCGGGTAATGGTTTTAGTACTGAGAGAGAAAATTTAGACTATTTAATTATATGACAGTGTAATCAACATTTTTCTCTCCATCTCTTCTTTCCGATCACGTCACCTCATCCTTTTGACCTCTCAGTCAGACAATCATGGCGGGTCAGCCCCTGAGCAGCACAGACAGATGGTTGGCTGGTTGGCCCTGACACCCCTCCATGTACAAGGTCAACCCCCCGACGTCCCTTCTTAGTCTTTCTGTATTTTCCCTCATGAGCTTTTAGTCTTGGACGTCCCTACACGTGCCAGCCAGGTGAGGGGGACCACTGACCCCATTTAATCCCAGGGTCCCTCTGGAGGGGGAGGCAGACTAGTTTGCTGATATTAAATGCTTCATCATTTCAGTAATCGTGTGACTTTATTTTAGAGGCTGCTTATTTCAGTGCATTAAAAAAATTGGAACATTATGATCTGACAATACAAAACCGAAATAAAAATACATTAATATATAAGAAAAATGTTAATAAACTAATTATTTAAAAAATAAATAAATAAATAAAATATTTTGAAAATAATGTTTTTTATTAATTATGATAGCAGTATAAGTACAGTAATTTATTCCTGTCAGTTTCATAAAGTTACACCAAACTTTTGACCTTTTAAATTGCCGTTTGTATAGGTTTTTTTATCAAAAGAAATGGTAAAAATGAAGCAACTCCCAGAGCAGGTCTGGAGATATGCTGATGTGTTCATGTACTCATACTGTATACTGAGCAGAGGACGAAAACAGTACTTTTTGCGTGTTTTCTGCAATTGCTCAAGCTCATCATTGTTTTTTTTAGCCATTAAGCTGCATGCTAAGATTCAGTAGCAGCATCAAACCACCTGCAAATAGCAAACATCAAATGTGTTTCAATCCAATGTTTTCTATCCACAGAATCAAATACTATAAAATAATTTTACATCTGATCAAGACTTAACAAGCTTGTTAAATATGCCAAATAGTTTACTGATAAGTCTTTATTACAACCATGTCATAGTAATTACTTGGTGATATGCACAAAACAATCAATTGATTTCAAGCACTCACTAATAATAATAGTGTTAAAACTGCAGCTTTCTTATACTGAGGTTTTATTGTATTTCAATTCTTGGTGTTTCGCCAGCTTTGTGTTCCAGGACAGTGATATAAAAGGTGATAAACTAGACCCAGCCAGACCCTCACACAGAGAGAAGTCGGATGCCTAATTACATGGACATCCCGATATGCCATCCTAAATCAATGGACGCCCAGTTGAGGAAGAAAAGAGGCCATTCATTCTAATTCAGAGACGGGGGAGAGCATTGATATGCAAGAAGGATAGGGGATATTGACGGCCGGGATCAATGATTTGTGATCAGTAGGATGGAGTACCTGGAAGGGAAAAGTCACATACCCTCCAGCTGCCTTTCCTTCACGCTCCTCCCCATCCCTTTCAGTTCAGTCAACTGAAACTTCTTCACAGTAATTTTAATGACTTTGTTTATGCAAACCATAATTAGTGAGATGACAATGGAGAGTTAAAGTAGTTGGAGGAAGATGGGATTTTTTTGTTAAAACTGGCGTTAATGTAATCTGGGAGTGATTGGAGAAACCCTTAATGCGGGGGGGCTCAGCTTGGCCCACCCTGGCCCCACACAATTATAGCCAATCACAAAATTTGTATTGTATTCAATTGAGCTTCCTATATTTCTCTTTTTCACTTTCTTCCAGGGAAGCTTCTAAAGGCAAAGCATCTTACAAGAGCTTACATCTGAGCTCAGCATCTGTTGATGCATGTTGTTGCATGGTCTCCTTAGTCTCAGTGGTATAGTGCAGTGTTTACATGTATACGGCGTATACGTCACACTTTATTGGTTGGTTTTGTGTACCCACTTCTAAATCCCCTCTGATGTGCATTCCATAGTGTCCTGCATTAGCCAAATCACATTCAATGGGTTGTGAAATCACAGACAATAAAACACATTAGTCTAATAACTTCAGCAGTGTGGAAAGTTACTTTTAAAAGTAATGCATTACAATATTGCGTTACTAATTAGAGTTACTAATTAAATTACTTAGTTACTTTTTTATGGAAAGTAATGTATTACGTTACTTTTGCATTCTTTTTAAATAGAGGGCAGAGTGTGAGTGTTTGTTTTTATTATAAGAAGTTCTATTTATAGCATCCGTAAAGTAGAATAGTTCAAAACTCTTTAGCAATAAAAAAAAAAAAAAAACAATGGGCACAGTCATTCTTGACTGTTTAGTTTGCGTCATATTCTGAGTTTATTTTTATTCATTGATGAATGCTAAATCTGTTTTTTAAGAGTGAGATGAATTAATGTAGCCTGGGCCCACCCATACTTCCTGTGACGCTACATTGGCAAAGCTGCTGTTTTAGAGCAAAAAAGTGGGAACCAATGAGAAACAAGCTCATTGGAATGTTTTCTATTTTAACATGTTTAAAGTGTAATTTATTCCTAATAAATTCGATTCAGTGTTTTCTGTTACTTTTTTGTGGGTGTTATATTAAAGCAAATAATTGAAATTAAAATGGACAATCTGTCATTTTTATTTTGACAGCATCTATTTCTCAACCACACGCAAGAATTATTACAACTATTTAGAAAAAAAAAATGCTACATAAAATAATGTAACATTAAACATTTCTTATGAGTCACATAATTTCCTACTTGTCTTTGGAAAGCTAAATGCAGCAACAAGTAAAAAAAATCTTATTACGTTATCATTGAATATTACGATTTTTAAACATAGTTCATATGTTAAGTTTAAACACCCAAAGATGTATGGACCCTTATAGCTCCAAGACCCCAGTTTGAGATGTTCAGATACCAGGACACCAATCATTTTAGTAAGAAATGCAGTCAAAACATAAGGTTTTCCTGGCACAAAAGTGAGCACTTATCTGATATCTGTGTAAAGAGAGCACTGTATGAACGCTGAGAGGCTGTAATTCCAACTACTCCAGAATCTGCTGTTGCTGCACAAATGATCCGATTTGAGGATGTCCGATTTTTTTCTTATAAATCTTTGACAATTTGTTTTTTTACAATGTATATAAATTCATTTCAACCACAAGCTCACAGCCTTCCCACCGGGAAAATTCCCTGATCTCCCCGTCCCAGTAATGAAATAGAAAGCTAAGATACTCCAATTCCCCCACATGAAGCCAACTCAGCAGAGGTTGAAAAAGGAATCCATTCAGGCTAGTGAGGGGTCATTAAAGCTTGATTTTACGCCTGCACTTCAGCACACACTGTAAACTTGCCCTGAATATTTATGGAGGGTTAAAGCGTCCACCACATCACTCTCTGAGGTGTCAGAAAACAGCTGTAATCAGGAGTCAGAAACGAGTCCCTGTCCGCTGCTCTCTTCACTCTCAGTCAATAGAGCTGCTGTGTAAAGTCAGTTGTAAAACGATGCTTCCCTCTGTGAGCCATCACCAAGAATCATGCACAAATCACTAAATGTACATATATAAAGAAAAACAGACTCAATGAAGCATACATTTCATATGTGCTGCAAGAGCGGAAAACTTTGTTGTGAATGTTGAGGACCTGTTTATAAAGTTGTCATTGTTCTTTTTTAAAAGCTTGTGCAAACTTACACCGTACATCGGATCTGCCGAAGGCGACCTTGCACTGGCGGAGGAACTGAATATCTTCATTGCCTGCTTTGAGGTTACATCACTGAAGGCACATCAGTATGACACAGCCCACAGTAGCACCATCCTCCCGTTGGAGGAACACGAGGTGAGGCGCACCCTGCGGGCCGTCAACCCAAGGAAGGCGGCAGGTCCTGATGGTATACCAGGTCGAGTGCTGAGGGACTGTGCAGACCAACTGGCTGGGATCTTTACCAGGATCTTCAACAAATCCCTTGCACAGTCGACCGTCCCACCCTGCCTCAAGTCCTCCACCATAGTCCCCTTGCCCAAGAAGTCTCACATCTCCAGCTTAAATGACTATAGACCAGTGGCACTTACTCCCGTGGTGATGAAGTGCTTTGAGAAGCTGGTCCGCAGTCACATTTCAGCAGCACTGCCCCGCAGCTTGGATTCTCACCAGTTTGCCTATAAAGCAAACAGATCCACGGAAGACGCTGTAGCCACAGCACTTCATGCCGCCGTGTCACATCTGGAGGGACATGGGAGCTATGTGCGGATGCTTTTCGTGGATTACAGCTCTGCTTTTAATACTATCCTTCCACACAGACTGGTGACCAAGCTACAAGACTTGGGGCTTCCCCGCAGTACCTGCACGTGGATCAACAGCTTTCTCTCCGGCCGCAGACAGAGAGTGAGAGTTGGCCGTCATATATCCTCAGTCCTAAGTCTCAGCACTGGTTCTCCACAGGGCTGTGTTCTCAGTCCACTATTATACTCTCTCTACACATACGATTGTACCCCTGTCCATCAGAGCAACACTATTGTGAAGTTTGCAGATGACACTACTGTGATAGGACTTATTTCCGGGGGTGATGAGTCAGCCTACAGAGATGAGGTGGAACAGCTGTCAACATGGTGTATGGCAAACAACCTCCTCCTTAACACCTTTAAGACCAAAGAACTCACAATAGACTACAGAAGGAAAAAGACAGAGACTACACCCATTATCATCAGAGGGGACTGTGTGGAGAGGGTAGCAAACTTTCGCTTCCTGGGAGTCAACATAGAGGAAAATCTATCCTGGAGCGTGAACACCTTAGAGCTGCAGAAAAAGGCCCAACAGAGACTGTACTTCTTGAGAATACTCAGAAGGAATAACATCACACAGAGACTTTTGGTGTCATTCTACAAAGCCTCAATTGAAAGCACAATAACATACTGCATCTGCATTTGGTACACCAGCTGTACAATAGCCCAGAGGAAAGCACTCCAAAGGGTTATCAATACCGCTCAAAGGATCATTGGCTGCTCTCTCCCCACACTGGAAGATTTACACAGCTCTCGCTGCTTCAAAAAAGCCCAGAGTATTATAAAGGACACCTCACACCCTGGCCACTCCCTGTTTGAACTGTTGCCTTCAGGCAGACGGTACAGAGTAATTAAAACAAGGACAAATAGACTCAAACACAGTTTTTAACTGCAATAGCTTGTCTTAATGCTGCTGAAAAATAATTGGACACCTTGCTGCATTTGGGAATTAATTATGCACTGACTGAAGTATGTGTGTATGTTATTGTATTTATTTCTTTTTTTGATACACTGACTCTTTTAATTTCGTTGTACCTGTGACAATGACAAATAAAGTACTAACTAAATAACTAACTAACTAATACTCCGTGACTCCAGCGATCTCCTTTCCTGCATGGCACAACCTGTAACAGAACAACTACCTTAAAAAATCCTCCTTCAAGGACGCCATCTGATGTTCCGAATGCCGTCTGAGGCTCACACTGTTCAAGCGCCGCCCAATGCTCGACCTGCAAGAGCGACCGTTAGAAGCAGTGCTGCAAGTCCAATTCCCTGTGGATTCCATTCTGCATTTACGGCTAGGAAAGCCGTCCCCTAAACCCATTCCCAAACTGCAGCCAAAAGAAGCTTTCCATTTACCTGCGGATTCCATTCCACAATCACAGCCAGGAGTGCCAATCCAGTTCCCATGGATTTCGTTCTGCAGTCAGGGCCAGGAGAGCTGTTCCAGTTCCCCATGGATTTCATTCTGCTTTCCCGGCCAGGAGTGCCAATCCCTTAATAAGAGTATCCAGTTCCCAAGACACGGCAAGTAACCGTACCTCCGGGGTCTGCGCCACAGGGGAGCAATGTGGATCTGGCCATTCCCATGGAGTTCAGGGCTTTTTTTTTTAACATGGACCCCTGTGACTCCCTGTCCGCCAAGTTGTCCTGGGGCTCCTAATCCGCCATGGCCTCCCAGGGTTCCTGTTCCACCATGGCCTCCCGGGGCTCCTGTTCCGCCCTGGAGGCGATCAGTGACTCTGCCCCCTTCCGGCCTCCAGGGTGCCTGGCCTCCCTCCTGGTTTTTGTTATTTGTTTTTTTTTCTTTGTCGGCGTGAGGTCACAATTGGCCAGGAGGGGGGTGTAATGTCATGTTCCAGTCTGTTTAAGTTTCGTTTTTGTCTCCACGTGTATGTCCTTATTTGCTTGTTCCTGTTGTCAATGTGATTGTTGGTTAATTCATTCCCAGCCGTCTTTCACAGGTGTTTTCAGTTCTCTTTCGTGTTTGATTGTGTATTTTATGTCTGTGTCGGCAAGTCTAACTTCTCAGTCGTTATTTGTTACTCTCCCCATGTCAAATGTTACAAGCGTTAAAGGTTACCAAATGTTTCTTTGTGTTGTTTATTAAAATATTATTTTATTATACTCCTCAACTCCAGTGATCTCCTTTCCTGCACGGCACAACTTGTAACACAATGTGTAATTGTTGGTCAAAAAGACTGGCACAATAAATGTGTTATCTCCTGGTTGGGCAGTTTGTGTGAATGGAAATAAAAACAATAAATATATTTCGTATGGTAGCACATTCAAATCTCTAAAATGAATAAAAAATCATTAATAAAATAAATATAGGATATATCAAACTTTAAATATTAATGGCTTTTTGGGGGGCCAATCACACCGTTCGAAAGTGGTGAAGTGTGATGTTGTGCATAAAATTCTTATCTTTTCCTCTAAATCCATATTAATCCATTTGATTCTTTAGAAATGATTTCTATATGAGCTCTGTGTGTACCTTTTTGAAAGTGCTTGTGATCGATGTGTTTTCTGAGCGTTCTGTCTGGAAAATGCCAGCTGTCTTTGGTTTGTGACCTTGGGTGCGCAAAGAGGTATAAAGTGGGGAAGAACAACCCCCTACTTTGTGACACTCAGCAGGGAACTTGTTTCTGTCTGTTTGATTGTGCACCATTCTTGCAAGAATAAAATTTTTTTATAAAAAGCAATTGCTCTATTTGTCTTCTTGATCGAGACTCTCTGAATTTTTGCCACAACAATTTGGCGACGAGGATTTGGGATTCTTTGGATGTTTCTTCCGGACCAAGGTACAAATGGTGATTAGCGATCCTGGACTTAGAGGTCACAGCCCTAAACCCCGTATAAGCTTTGAGGGATGGGGGACCGTTCGCCGAGCCTCGGAAGGGACACCACTGGAACCAGGAAAAGAACCCGTGGCACAGAAAACTCTCGGTAAGAAACAAATTAAATTATAAATTTGAATTATAAATTTAATGGGTTTTTGAAGAAAGAGTGTAAAATATAATTTGACAAAAAGGGACGAACCATACTGACAGCTGATCGGTCATACCATGGATAGGTGTAATAGGGGGGTTTAATAGGGCGGCAACCTTTAGGCATTGCGACCGGGGAGTTCCAACAAGCAGGAAACGAAGGATTGTGAAAGCTAGCTATTGATCGCAGCCCCGCAAAAAATACAACTTTGAGGGGGGACCTGTAACATCAACACCAGCTTCTACACCAGGCTCCACCCCCGCTGGCACTCTACGTTCACAGTCACCGGAGTATTAATTATCACCACCTGTTCTACACACCTGCCAGCCATTCCCAGCACTCATCGGCACCATACTTAAGCACCCACCACACATCAGACAACGTCCAAGCTCGTCTATACGAAGTGGACAAACTTACCTGTTATTCTCACCTCTAATACTAACCTGTTGTGTTTACAGAATCCTCCGTGAAGTCTCTGTATCTCCTCAGTGTCTCCTAGCTCCTTCCCGTCTCCAGTGTTGTCTCTGTCTCCTGTGGATCCCCAAGTCATCAGTGTGTGTGGTGGTGTGCAACGTCTCCTGGATAACCTGTGGATAGAAAAAGACTTTTGAGTTCCCTTATTTGAATACCCAGTAATGGAAGAATTTATGTTTGCTTACCTTTGTTACGATCTCCTGAAATAAACACCTAATGAACTTTTATTTACCTGACTCTGTCCTAATCGTTACAATCACATGTCCAAAACTTCTATCAGTACTCCTGGTTTAGGAGGAATACAAAGGAGTAATGGTAATTTTAAGGACCTGGAGACCGCCTTTTTGAAAATGGGGTCTTTCTTGTAATCAAACTTTGGTAAACTTTTAGTATGTTTTAATATGATTTGACTAATTGTCAAAAAAACAATAGCACATACCTCCTCAACAAGCCTATGAAGTATAATTTATGTTCATGTCTTTCAATGAATTAGTATAATGCTATAGTGGTTCTTGTCTATCCAAAATTTGAAGGAGAAAAAACTGAACCAAAGACAGCAGCTTTAATATGTGATATTTATTAATGGAATTATACCATTACACATTCAGGACATATTGAATGAGATGAAAAGCTTGAAGACTAAAAGTCTTTCAAGCTTAATCATGATACATTTCTTGTGCCATGCCAGCAGATGTTTGATTTAGAATTTGCCTTGCTTCCAGATTAAAATTTTATTCTTTGATGCCCTAAAAAAACAGAGATTATATTAAAGATTAAAGTCTGAAAGTCTGGTCAAAGATCTTAAAGCAATCTATTTTTAAACTCATACTTTGTTTAAATGTGTGCATAATTAAACTTGAGAGCAGCACACAACATATATTCACTGTCATATGTTATTCCACTGATTCCACATATGGGTGAGTAGATTAATGGACAAATGTTGGAAAAGTACTTGCAATTAGGCTTGTAAAAGAAAAAGGAAAAAACAATGAGCTATTAGTGCATGGAGGGAAAAAAACGGACCCAAGAATTGTACAACCCTTATTTACTCACCACACTTGTGCCATCAGATATGGCCACTGTTTGTGTCAAGAAGATAAGAAAGATAATGGTTTAACAGTTTTTATGATGTGGCAAGAGGAAATCTTTGTGCTAAAAAAAACATAAACCCTAACTTGCTTTGGCCAAACAGAGAAATTGTGGTCCAGTGTTGTATTTCAAAATTGCTCTCTCTCTCTGTTTTATTTTTATTTATTTATTTTGTCTGTGTCTGTGTGTTTAGTAAGAGTCATGCACCTTTTTAAAGGCTTAGTTCACCCAAACATTTTAATTATGTCATTAATTACTCAACCTCATGTCGTTCTAAATCCATATGACCTTCGTTCATCTTCGCAACACAAATTAAGATATTTTTGATGATATCAGTCCTTCCATAGACAGCAATACAACTGAAATACTGTAATCGCAGATCAAGAAACGTGGTAAAAATACCGGTGAAGAAGTCCATGTGACATCAGTGACTCAACTTCAATTTTGCACCGATACGAGAATACTTTTCAATCAATCAATCAATCAATCAATCAATCAATCAATCAATCAATCAATCAATCAATCAATCATTTTTATTTAAATAGCGCTTTTAACAATACAGATTGTAGCAAAGCACTGAACCTTTTTCAATAAGGAGAAAAGAGTGATGGTAATATGTAATAACCAGATTAAATTGTTTAGTTATCAAATTCAGAGACGGTCTCTGTAGTCAAGACGACGATAATCACTAGAAATTAGGTGCCCCCAACTAAGCAAGCCAGAGGCGACAGTGGCAAGGAACCAAAACCCCATCCATGAGAGAATGGAGAAAAAAAACCTTGGGAGAACCAGGCTTAGTTGGGGCCAGTACAGTATTATTGTAGAATTGCCAAAGAGAAGTTGATACACTGATGTCACATGAACTGTTTTATCAATATTTTTGCTTTTGGATCTGGATAATTTCAGTTGTATTGCTATCTACAGAGGGACAGATGGCTCTCTGATATCATCACCTCTTTGATATCATCAAAAATTTCTTAATTTGTGTTCCGAAGATGAATGGAAGTCTTATGGGTTTGGAACGGCATGAGGGTAAGTAACTAACTTTAATTAGGAGCAAAGTCTGTTTACTAAGCACCTTTAGTTTGATTGATTTAGTTGGGTTGTAGTGTGCAGGGCTGTAGCACACACACAGCAGTGAGAAGTGAACAACCACGCACACACACACAGACACACTGTGAACACACACCCAGAGAAGTGGGCAGCCATTGCTGCGGCGCCCGGGGAGCAGTTGGGGGAACGGTGCCTTGCTCAAGGGGTCTCACCTCAGTATAGAAGGTGAAGAGAGTGCTGGTTATTCATCCCCCGACCTACAAGCCCTGCCGGACCTGGGACCCGCGACCTTTGGGTTACAAGTCCAACTCCCTATCCATTAAGCCATGACCCCCCATTTCTTACAACATCAGTTTATTTGCTATACTTTAGAAAAAGGACATTATATATGACAAAAGTTAAAGAGTCAGGACAAATTCATCTTTAATGAATTAAAATCAACCAAAAATCACCTTTCCCCCCTTAGCGGCCCTGTCATTCATACAATATTATTCAAATGATTTAAATCGTAAGTAAGGCTGTGTGTACTACAGACCTGTGCAGAGCACGCGTTTAGAATCTATGGTGGAGAATGTCTCATGATTATTAATTGACGCTGCTGACATTGCTTAGTGGGTGTTGTTACGTAACAAAATCAATATTCATTAGTTAAGAGTTCCTTAATTTTTTATTTCTTACACGTGTAGTTGTCAGCCAATCAGCGAGGCATATTGACCGAGCGTCAGGCAGCTTGATGAATATTTAAAAAAAAAGGAATTCAAGTGTAAAATTTGTAATCACCCTGTGGGTGGGAGCAACAGTGCAATAAAAGAACCGCATCTGAGAGTGATTGATTACAGTCAACACATCGCTGTATACAAACCATCATGCTTGCAAGGATTGCTTTGGTACTCTTTATGGCAGGTGAGTCTGTAACTAATTTTGGCAATAAGGAACATTAAAGTCAATGTTTTGAGCAGGTTTTGAGCGTGTTTTATAATAAAGACAACGTTATTTTTTTAATCTCTGCTTTAAACTACAAAAAATATGTATACAGGCACTTCATATAAGATGATGTGTTATTTCTCTCTCTCTCTCTGACTCTGTGTTTTATGTTCTTCTAAACAGCTTTGGCAAGAGCAGCTGTTAACCCTGATGGTCCTGAAGAGGTGGGTTAAACAATATAACCTGTTCATGAAGCTTTATTTAACCACTGTGTATCTAATGTATTCTGTGTGTTTTTGTGGGCAGCCAAACTGCTCTCAATACCACCTGCCCATGTGTACTCGGGAATATAACCCTGTGTGTGGTACTGATGAAGTCACATACACCAACGAGTGCATGCTGTGTGTGAGAAATCTGTAAGTACGTTTTAATGTTCGTAATGTTCTTACTGGTGTCATTTTTTTTTTAATTTGTTTTTGACTTGTCATAGGGAGGACGACGTCAACATATTAATCTCCAGAAAGGATAAATGCTGAGATGATCATTTGATTCGACGTAAAGGCTGGGACCACATGCAGTTTTTTTATGGTTTTGTAATAAATAAAGCATTTTCCCCCTCTGTTGTGTCATTTTAAAGACATTATAATCGGTTAATAAAACTTGATATAGAAGGCATTGCTTTGTACTGTACTCTCTTTACTATAAATGTTTACAACTTCTGTAGTTCCAGTGAATTTTATGAACATAAAAACAAAACAAAAAAACTACTTGTGTATCAGACTATACGCTTCATGAGCTATAATTGTTTATACTAACAAAGACAATCTAAAGAAAAATGTGGAAAATATTGAGTAAATGTGATGTTAATAGAGGGTATTAGGTGGTTGAGCTGTGTTTGAACTGAGTGAACTGCTGTCCTGGGGCAGAAGGGACTGGATTTTGGTAACAGAATTCTATTGTGGCTAACTCAAACACTGAAGTTCAGCCTGGCATTGAAAAAAAAGACATCTGTGTTAAGAATAAAATTAAAAAAATAAAAATCAGAAGGGGCTATTATTCCAGTGAGAGCTCCGTCTGGTGGTGTGTGGGGGAGGCGAGCCAGGAGCCTCCATCATAACAAATTACAGTGCACCATTGACACTGTTTTAACTGCTTCTCCTCTTATGCAAATATAATTTATAAAACTGTTTATGTCTAAATGTCTATGATTTATTAAGAACTATATATGTATAATTTTCATATATAATTTTTTATTTTTAATTGAATTAAGTCAGCAGTTATATAAAAACAATGGGTAACTTCACGAGTTCGCTCTTTCTCATTAGTAAATAGTTTGATAGAATCGGGAAGCGAGCCGGTGGAGGCTTTGTGTTTTTTTTTTTTTGCATTCGATCTCTGCTGCTGGAGAAGCTGCGAGTGTTAGTTATGGGGATGGCTTCTGGGAAAGGGTGCTTGCTTCTGCGGGAGTGTCACAGTCAGCTGGAAGTCCCAGCCCAGTTCAGGGGATGGCACTTCAGTGCCCAGCGAACTTTCAGTGTTTTATGTCTGTTTTCATGCCAGGATTCACTTTCACGAACTCATTCTATTGTCATCCCGGAGTCTCATTCATGTTTCTATGTTGTCACATAAGTTCATTCATGTCTCCGCCTTACTCATCTGTCACCACAGCAATTAATTGTCTAGCTCCACCCATTGACCCAGTTTCTTGTGTATAAAACCCGGAAGTTTTTGTCTAATTCCCATGGTCCATTGCATTCTCCCCCTGTCCTGTATATTCATTCGTGTACTTTCATGTCCTGGTTTCCCTGTCTGGATTTATTGTTACTAACCCCTGCTCTCATTTGGCCTATTGCTTTTGCTTCTCCCTTTTTGGACTCTGTTTGCCGTTCGTTTGGACCCACGCCTGGACACTGACTACTCTCACTCTTTGCCTCTGCCATTGTTGATTGCCGGTGATGACCCAGCCTGACTGTGTTTGCCCTGTTGTCAATAAACACACTGCATTTGAATTCGCACGCCTCGTCATCATCTCTCAGCATCGTTACAGGGAGCAGGTTGCAAGAGTGTTTTTGTTTTTATTTTTTTTTGGGATGCGGCTGCGGGAATTGTTAGGTGTTCCCTTGCGGGGGAAGAAAGCTGGTTTGCAAGTTCTGTTGGATATTTATAGGATGCTGCTGCGGGAGCTGGTTGTATGGCAGAGGCTTGCTTCTGCGGAAGCAGGTCTTGCGGTTCAGTAGGAATTTTGAGGGAAGCTAGTGTGGGAGCTGGTTCTAAGGTGAGCCTCTAAAAAGAGGAAAAACTTGCTTCTGCGGAGGCGGGTCTTTGCAGTTTGGAATTTGAGGGATGCTGCTGCGTGAGCCTATGAAAAGAGGGGGAAGCATGCATCTGAGGAAACGGGTTGCGTGCAATATATATATATTTTTTTTATATTTTTATATTGGAATGCTGCTGCTGAAAAGAGTTCCTCGATAGAGGAGGAGGGAGGCTTGCTTCTGTGGAAGCAGGTTGCGTGCATTTAAAAAAAAAAATATATATTTTTTTTATATTGGGATGCTACTGCTGAAAAGAATTCCTCGTTAGAGGAGGAGGAAAGCTTGCTTCTGCGGAAGCGGGATGCGTGCGTTTTTTTTTTTGTTTTTGTGGAGGCTTAAGGCTTTGGGCTAGAAAGGGCTTGTAAAAGGGGATGTAGTTTTTGAACGCATCAGAGGACCAGTATCCTAATGTCTGGATCTGGGATGGAACGAGGCCTCTTTCAGCTGCTGATGTAGTGGCTCTGATCCTAAAAAAATGGAATGAATAATTGGCTGGGGAAAATCTGGATCTTGCAAGAACGAATTTTAAAAGCTTTTGAAACCAAAACCTGGATACAGGTTGGTTACGCTCATCGGTACAGAGATCAAAGGGGGAAGAGGTGACCGAGCTTCTAAGAGCTAAGAAGGCTCAGAGGGTTTGATAAGGAAGGCTGGAGGGGCGTAGGGAGGGGAGATGATGAGGAAGTCCTTGAGGAGGTGAATGAGGTGGGGGATCTGATAATTATTAGACAGAACCCAGCAAATAGCTTCGGAGAGCATGTAGAATATTTTGGGACTGCTTTTGCAACCGAAGGTAAGGCGAACGGCGATTGGGGTGACCAGAAAGTACTGAAAGGCGGGGAGGAAAAAAGGGCCAATCATGACAGTGGAGTCTAATTCTTTTTGATTAGAGTGTCCACAGTGTCAGGTTCAGTGGTGGCTGAAAGGAGGTTGGGACAGAAGTGAGACTGTGTGGAAATGCAGGAAATTCCGGGATGGAAACCTTGTGTTAGACCTGATAACAGATAATGGGAGAAGTTAGGATCAGGATGGGATGACAATTCAGCAGACAAAAAAGAAACATTGGCAGGAGAAATTTATGGGGCTGACCTGAAATACACTGAAGGCAAAGGGCTAATCATAAATGTGGAGTCTAATTCTTTCTTGATAAGAGTATCCACGGTGTCGGGTTTGGTGGTGGCGGATTGGAGGTTGGGGCAAATATGGGACTGGGTGGGAATGCAGGAAACACCGGGATGGAATCCTTGTGACAGACCTAATAACAGATTGAGAGAAGTTAGGATCAGGGTGGGATGACAATTTAGCAGACAAAATAGAGACATTAGGTGCATTTACATGTTTTCAGATAATAGCTGCTGGACAGCATGGAATATAAATGTAAGTGTCTTTCATTAGATGTGAAATAAATGTAAGCAGCATATGGTGGTTTGGTAATGCACCTGCGCTCTTTCTGAGTCCATAATTTGTCCTATGCAGTGGGGTATGTGGTTATGGCAGTAGAAAATTAGTTTACAACAGTTAGGTTGGGTCTGCCTCCTCCGAGGGCAGTGCTTGGAGGTTCACTACCTGATCTCTGGGAGTGGTAGGAACCTTGGGCACATAGCCAGGCCATGGTCTCAGGGTAACTCAAGGCAAGAATCGTCGACCGAATATGCCTGCAGGTCCCCTACCCTCTTGATGGAGGCCAATGCAAGCAGGAGGAGCGTTTTCATTGATAAAAACCTCAACTCGACTACTGGCAAAGGCAGTGGAAAAGGAAGAGGAAGGGGAAGAGGAGTAGGAGGAGGTCAAGATCAAGGTCAAAGTGGTCATGCACGGACCCATATTTCTATTGATATCAGAGCAACTTTGGTGGACCATGTTATCAACCATGGCCTGGCTATGAGGGAAGCTAAGCAGAGACTCCACCCACATCTAAGCCGCTTCACAGTGGCATCTGTAATACAGTAAGAACATTCAGACTGGTACAGGTATGTCTTCACCTCTCTACCTTCTACTCTACTCAGATGGTATTTAAAGCACTGTTCTACAGTATATCACATTACCACATCATGTCTGCAGGGTATTGCAGGGTGCTAATGCTCCTTTTGCAGCCAAAGTGGTAGTTTTTGTGAAACATACCATGATTAGTTATATTGAGATGTTTCAGTACAGTGCTGTAACAAAAATAAGCAAACCAATGACAATATGTGTTTGTGTTTCTCTGGAATGACTCGAAGACCTTCTGGGGTAAATATTACATTGTGTGCCGCCATAAGCCTTCGAGGGCTTCTGCATCATCATGCAAAACTAAGTCCATACAATAACCAACATATACTCACATTTCTAGATGCTCTACATAATATAATTGTAGCGTTTGGTCCAATCGGGCACAAACTATTTGTTAGATTTAACAAGTGTTAACAATCTTGGTCCATGCATTTCATCTTGTGTATGGTATATTGTTTTGTGCATGTTTTTGATAGATCATCAGCTTATTCCACCTCATCAGATCAACATATGTCGTGTTTGGTGCCTAAGAACTCGTCTTCAGGTGATCTAATTTAGAGTATATGTTATATGTTGATATCTTTGCAACATTCAGTGTTGTAAGAATCTCCCAAATTTGTGTGTACCTCCTTTAGTCCAGAGCATTGCATGTGTGTATGCAAATTAGCATTCTTAGGAAAAAAAGAGTCATAAAAGTTCTCTCCAAAAGCACCGTGACACCACTAGTCCTTGACCTACAGAAGTCAGTCTGACTTTGGGCGAAGGAATCCCTACTGTCAGTACTTTTAAGGCTTAATATGTAACGTATTATTGTATTCAAAGTTATCCGCTCATGTGAATTAATGGTGTAATGTAGCCATTGCCTGTGAATTGAACATGCTGTGATTTGCGAACAAGCTGTATGGGACGTCATGACCACATGTAAGCTCACCATGTATGCTTTCATCGGCGTAAGATCTGCTCCACTTGCGCCTGGTGAAAGCTTGCGTTGGTCACCTATACGCTTACTCTGCTTTAAAACAGCTCATAGAACATGTAGACACATTTTAGAAAACTCTAAGCATCAACTGGAGCGATATATACTGTTTCAATGGTTTACATATAATTTACTGTACAGACGGAAGGTATGTCTGTGCACGCATGAACTCTCGCGGTAACAGCGCGAGATTACTCGCGGCTCAGCATGACGCCATTCTCTAATCCGGCTCGATTTTAATTTATCCAAAAGTTACTCAAATCTCCACTATACGGTTTACAACAAATCCATATGTTGAACGAAGTCTAAAGC
>JAUCMT010000036.1:16055862-16067958 GCA_032357475.1 Enteromius thamalakanensis
TGCTGTCCAGGGAGCGGGCCGGGAGAACGGCGGGCTCGAACCCTAGCGATTAGAACCCTAGCGAGGGTAAGGGCTCGCTATTCGTGGTATTGCCGGAATATTTAACGTTAGTGCCACATAGCTTACAAACTGCGATGCTTTTATCCAAGTTTTTGCTTTCCTTCTTTTTTTAAATCCAAAGTGCTCCCACACATCTGCTTTTAAGCAGGAAAAGGTAGACTTCTGCGTCTTTGTAAAGTTAGTAGGGGTAACTTGCTCTACAGCAACACTAAAGGCTGGCTGACCAATTCGCTCTTTCTGCTACACGAACGGGGGTAAACAACACGGGGGATTTGAATGGGACGTATGTATCGATACTCGCGGCTAAAAAATCGATACTTTCTTTGGAAATCCCCAACAGTGTCACCAGCAAAACACCCCCACACCATCACACCTCCTCCTCCATGCTTCACAGTGCACGTGGAGTCCATCCGTTCACTTTTTCTGCGTCTCACAAAGACACGGCGGTTAAAACCAAAGATCTCAAATTTGGACTCATCAGACCAAAGCACAGATATCCACTGGTCTAATGTCCATTCCTTGTGTTTCTTGGCCCAAACAAAGCTCTTCTGCTTGTTGCCTCTCTTTAACAGTGGTTTCCTGGCAGCTATTTGACCTTGAAGACCTGATTCACGCAGTCTCCTCTTAACAGTTGTTCTAGAGATAGGTCTGCTGCTGGAACTCTGTGTGGTATTTCTCTGGTCTCTGATCTGAGCTGCTGTTAACTTAAGATTTTTGAGGCTGGTAACTCGGATGAACTTGTCTTCAGAAGCAGAGGTTACTCTTGGTCTTCCTTTCCTTGGTCGGTCCTCATGTTTGCCAGTTTCCTTGTAGCACTTGATGGTTTCTGCGACACCACTTGGGGACACAATTAAAGTTTTTGCAATTTTCCGGACTGACTGACCTTCATTTCTTAAAGTAATGATGGCCACTCAAGTTTCTTTAGTTAGCTGATTGGTGTCCTGCACAACACAACTGATGGACCCAACCCCACTGATAAAGCAAGAAAGTCCACTAATTAACCCTGATAAGGCACACCATTCAGGTGACTACCTCTTAAAGCTCACTGAGAGAATGCCAAGAGTGTGCAACGCAGTAATCAGAGCAAAGCGTGGCTATTTTAAAAATGATGTTTTCAGTTATTTCACCTTTTTGTGTTAAGTACAAAACTCCACAAGTGTTCATTCATAGTTTTGATGCCTTCAGTGATCTACCAATGTAAGTGAATCACTACCAATGTAAGTGATTAGGTGTGACCAAACTTTTGGCCTGTACTGTATACATAATAGAAAGTGCTACAATCTATAAACAGGAGGAAAAAATAAAAGTCAGGAGTCAGGTCAAGTCCAATGTTTTTGTAATGAGTATTTCATAATACAACTATTTTAACACAGTTAACATCTTTATGCCTCATAGTTGCATTTTTTGAGAACAGTGCTGGATGATAAAAAAGTACTGTATATATTTTATTCATTTCACAAGCAATCATGCAGTTGATATCTTGATACATTATCCAAGTAGATTACTATTAGTCAGTTGATATTTAATAATCATTATTACAATAATCAGTATACATAATGCCATTCTCTTTTGTATAGTGCGTCAGATTGTAATGGCTGCAGATATGTGTGTGTGTCTGTGTTTGAGTGTGTGTGTGTGCGTGCAGTAGTCTAGGCTTCGATGGGATGCAGACAGTTAGAAGTAAACAGATGGAGGTTTGGAGAAGCTCGGCGCCTGCAGCATTAGCCTCCTACACTGATGAGACACACACATCCTCAGCCTTCCCCTGAACTGACCCTCAGAAAGACATGGCCTGCATGCAGTGTGCTTCAAACACTGAGACTTTTCACAAGGAGTCTCAATCCACATTTCTAACTGAGATGAATAAGAAAAGAAGATCAGGCATGCAATAAAGACAACTTTCGTTTGCAGCCCATTTTACTTCATCCATTTTTATGTAATTTAACTCTACCATTCTTCTCCCCTGAATTATATCTTCCACCATTTTAAAGAGTATCACAACACGTGTATGCTTTCCAATCAGCGTAAACAACCAGAGATTACGCTCATGCGCGTGCTTTTCCCTGGATGTAAACAAGGCTGATTACTCTCTAAAATGGTGGAAGACGCAAGTCAGTGGAGAAGAACGGTTCAGTAAATGATGTTATTTTTGTTTTCTTTGTGCAAAAAAAAAGAATTCTCCTAGTTGAATCCCATGGACTATTTTACCTAAGTTTTCACTATGTTTCTGGGCCTGAGATCATTGCAGTTGTGTTGCTGTCAATGGAGGGTCTCTCTGTTTTCATCAAAAATATCTTCATTTTTGTTCTCAAGATGAACGCAAGTCTTACAGGTTTGGAACTACACAAGGGTGATTAAAAAATGACAAAATTTTAATTTTGGAGTGAACTAACCCATTAATGCATTTGCAACTAATTACAGCTAGTTTATTTCACCTCTGTTCCATGAAATAATATTAATAAATACACCTTTGAATCTTTTCAATGTATTAGTACAAGTTTGAAAGACGCCTCTTCTGCTTAACAGGGCTGCATTTACTTGATCAAAAAAAAAACAGTAATCTTGTGAAATTCAACTAAATGTTCTCTATTAGCATGTTTAGCTTAGGGTCTCTTAACTAGTTGCTAATTAGCATGCATATTACTGGAATATTAGCCATTTATTAGTAGCAGTTAAGCACATATTAATGAATTATTCTACATGATCTTATTCTCCTACCCAGTACCAAAACAACAACCTTACTAACTACTAATAAGCACAAATTAGGAATTTATTAAGGGACAATTGTATTTAATAGTGAATAAGTGTGTTACCTTAACTACTGTGTTAACAAATGTTTTAAAATGTAATTCATTCCTGCAATGAAAACTGAATTTTCAGCATCATAACTCAAGTATCACATGGTTCTTCAGAAATTATTCTAATATGCTTTCAAGCTAAATAATATAACATGCTTTTTCTAAAATATCAATTGCATTTTTTGAAAGTTTTCAAAGTAATAATCATAATAAGATGTTTATAATTTGTTTTGCCTATGCTGTTAAATTATTTTTTATAAGCAATATCCCACCCTCTCTCTAATGTTTAAACAGGACATTTTTGCTGCTGTACCTTTAAGAAACGCCTCCTTCATTTGCAAACGCGTTAATGTCTCGAGTATTTGACGTCATTTGAGGATTTCAAAACAAGCCATTTCTGCAGCTTTTATCTCAAAAGATCAAAGGAAATGCGATTTCTCATGTGACCCCTTTCAACATTTTTCCTGATATCTTCATATTGCAGTGAGACTGGCATCATCCTTCCCGTGCTCAACAGTATATTTAAATCTATCTTCTCTCTGACTCTAGAGGGATGGACTCTGCCAGGCTCGACTAGATCAGCAGCCAGACACTCAGACGGCGGCAGTCCTGGATCACGTCTCTATAGTTTTCTGTCTCCCCAGGGAGCCGGCGGCTCTCGAACACACACTCACAGCACCTTATCTCCTCACTGGTGCTCTATTCATTAGAGCTGAAACCAGAGTGTTAGAGCTGTTCATGTGTTGAATGAACAAACAGCGCCTCTTCTCTTTTGTTCATCGCTGTGTAAACACTTGTAAGATCTCCTAAAAACAGCATACTGTATGCAAAATGAATTTACATTGACGACAGCTACAAAATAAAAAAAATGAAAGGGGTTAAGTTTCTGTAAAAAAAAAAAAACAGTCTTTGAGCTCTTTTATCATAACTTGTATCATGATGCTCTGCATTGCAAGCGGTTCACATTTGGGCAAATCAGATTTGGGCCACTTTAGCCTGCAGTGTAGCTGACTGGCCCATGTTAAACAGCCAAACTATATAGATACTAAGAAAAAATAGTAACAGTTCAATATAGGGACCGGTGGGCAAGTTACTTTGAAGAAAAAAAATGTATGCCTATTAGCATGCTATTTTATAACATATTGGCTGTTTATTAGTATTTATAAAGCTCTTACTCTGCATGACAATATTCTAGATCCCCAACCAATAGCAGAATTTAACAACTACCTTACTAACAGTTAACAAGCACCTAATTAAAAGTTTATTTGGGCAATAGCCATAGTTTACCAGTAGGTTTGTTAATAGCGAGAATTGGAATTTTAAAATAAAGTGTGACTAAAAAATCTTGAAAACTTATTGTCAGAAATGTACCCATAGTCTCATTTCAATGCATGACAAAATAAGCATGTACAAATGGTTAGGTTTTGATAAACATCATGTAAATATTATAAATTCTACATTTGTCTTTCTGCGACAATAGTCAATAAATAATTGCGTAAGCAAGACGTATGAAATCAAATGTCCACAAAACGATTGCAGCTAATTTTGCAGGTAGAGACTGCAGTAAAAAAGACTCAGGTCACATTTGACAGCAGCAGTGGAACAGGACGTTTGAAAGTACACTGTGAAGGGAGCAGTCAAACGCTAAACGCATAACAGTCCAATGGAGCAGATGGCAGGTGTTGTCAATGATGGTCGAGAGCGCTGCCAATATTCTCTTCCCAACCGCAACCTCGAAGAGGTCGAGGCCGAGCTTTTTGGACAGAGATTTTTGGCATGCCCAGTTTGGATGCTTCTGCACACACTTTCAGAAAAGACGGCAGCAGCCACCACTGCAATTACACCAATAACTGTGTGTGTTGCCATTTCTCAAATTATACACAATTGTATACTGGTCTTTTCCCAAAACACATCCTTTCAAAGCTCTACATAAAGTCACAATGTTATCTCTATATTGCTTACGCACTTTACCATTGAGCAAGTACCATTGAGTAGGAATGTAATTATGATTTAGATGTAGCTCTATTGTATTTATAATGTTGTCTAACACATATAACAGTGTCAACAGTGACTCGGGCACACATCTGAGTGTTCAGTGCAATTAAGAGCTTTAAATCGGTTTTGTTCTGTCAAGAGATTTAAATACGGGAGCGTTTTCTTCTATTAGAGATTTAGTGATTCAAATGTTGGTCAGTTTAGTAAAGAGATTCAGCTGGTTTTCTTCTATTAGGAGATTCAAATGTTGGTTAGCTTTGTTTTTTCGTTTTATTCTATTCAGAGACTCAAATGTCGGTCTGTTCTATTATAGGTTCCAGAGGAGGATTTCACAGTGATGCCATAGAAAGGAAAAGCTGAAGTGCCTCATTTGTGTTTCTTTGATATGCCCCCGATGTAATATTTTGCAAAGCCTGCACTATTGAACTGCTAGCCAACACTGTGGCATTACATCACCAAAATGTGGATTTGGAACAGGATCAAAAGGTCTGAGGCTGGCAAGTTGTCACGTGCCTTTCTGAAGACCTCATCATATGAAGTCTGAGGGACTGGATTGTTACTGTACAAGACCTTCATCGTTTTGACACCTTCAAGGTCTGCTGCCTTCTGTGCACATTCTTCACCTGGTCAGCTGGGCAAAGTGCATAATTTCCAGTCTAATTAGTAACCTTTGTACCACATATGAGTTCTCAGATCAGTCCACCTATAAACAAAGCTTAGTTTCAAAGAAATCATATGATTAGATAAATATTGTACAGCTGCTAGAGATAAACAATATTATACTGGTGTGGAGCTGCTTATTCCTTGGCATTAGCCATCAGCAGTGTTTTAGCTTTGGTCATTGGTTAGGCTAAACTGATTAGTCAGCAGTCATTCAAACTAGGAGTTGTAGGTTCAAAGTGTGTAACTGTGATGTAGCAGTGAGAATGAATGATTACTCACATTTGTTGAGCTTGATCCTACAATATCTGTACTCTGAAACTCTGCCAGTAAGTCATATAACCTATAAATAAAATATAGTCTGCATGCTTTATGCTAATGCTGATTTGACCAGAATTGCTGCACTTTGTGTGGAAGCCCTAAATGGCAGCATTAGCATCATAAATTCAATGTCATGCATTTACCACTTGAAGTCTTATATCTCTAGCCTTATGCTTCATTCTTGCTCTATTCTCATGACATTTATCCCATCTCATTGTATTGCCCCCTGCTCCGTTTCCACAGTTCTCTGTGATCTTGAGTCACTTGATCTCCAGAACACAAGAAGTGGTGGAAACACCAGAATAAAAGGCCAGCAATAACAAACACAACTGTGCTGTATATGACTGGAGAATCTGAAAACCTCCAGAGGATTTTCAACAAACACAATGTCCCCATATATTTCGAACCTTTCATTGCACTAGAACTATTACACCCAGAGGATCTAACACCAAAACACAAAGCAATATTGTATATACAGTTCGGTGCAATGAAGAATGCCCTGACTTGTACATCAAGGAAACAAAGCAACTGCCGCATAAGCGCATTGAAGGGCAAACCCTCTGGGCAGATTACAGATGCTTCAAATGGGCAGTTTAAGAGAAACGCTAGAGTATCCATCCCTGCAAGGCCATATAACTATTTGTCTGTTATTGAACATGTTATCTTAACTTCTTTACATCAGCAGTTCAATCCCAATTAACCCAGTCCTCGTAGAGATGAGATATATTGATCTTATTAAGAACTGGGTTCAAACTTGTGAACCACTTTAATGAATGGCATGGTATTTCTTAACAAGTGACTAAAAAGTAAATGAGTAAAATAAATTTGAAAACATCAAATTCTTTGCCTTCTGTTAATGAAAATATACATCAGACTGTTAAGTTGAGTATTTAAGTGACAAAATAAAACAATGTTATGATATGAAAATTCACATTGTCTTACACCACGGCCTATTAATACTTACAGTTGCTTTATTTTGAAACAGTACCCGCAATATATAGCTGCTTTTAATGCCTGCATGGCAGCAAAGTCTGGGAGGTGCATTAGATCATTTCTTTGAAAAATCCCAAATTTAATTGGAAATAATAAAGAAAGTAGATTTAAATTGATATTAATAGTCTGCCATTACTTTGTACCAGCTACATGGCCAGTCACTCAAATCAGTGTATTTATTTATGTATGCATCTGGAACTTTTCTATCATTTATCATAAGCCTCATTTATATAATGTTTTAATTATTGATTAAAGTAAATAAACTATCAATAAAATATATTAAAGTTACATTATATAACTGCACAAGTCTTCCTCCTTAAATTCTATTTTAAGTACAAAGGACATACTTTGTATCCAGTACGTTCTGTCATGTTATTCACACACTGTATTTTCCCTTTATTGACTACTTTCGTACCGAATGGATAAAAGGATGTAGAGAAATGTCAGCATGCCTCTTACACTCCCTGTTGTATGTGCAAAGCAAATGGTCTTGTCCTTTAACAATCTCTCTTTAGTGCAAAAGAAGCTCAAAAATCCAAGCATCAATCCCCAGGTGAAGCAAGAACTGATACATATTAAAAAATCTGCACCTTGAATGTAACGTGAGTCGCTTTAAATGAAAGTGTCAGACAAATTTATGAAAAGAGCTAATTAATAAATTAACATACAACAAAATTACAGGTGCTTCTCTTTGACACTTCATACTTTACATGAATATAAAAGATACTACTCTGCCTTGTAATATCTGCCTTATATTATATCTACCATCAGTTCATTAAGTTCTTATTCCTTGTTATTAAGTTGTTGTAAATACCATCTTCTTGTTCATGTTATTGTGTCGCTTTCTACCTTTGATTTGCTTCTTAAGCTGGACTCTTTTTTAGCACTGGGGATGTACAAAATTGCAACTTTTCAAAGCAGTCCAGTCAGTGGCTTTCCTCAACGACTAAAGGTGTCAGTGCAAAAGGGTGTGAATTTAAAGAATAGATTTAGCATGCAAACAGTAGCACACTGACTTCCAAGGCTAAAGTGTGTAAAATGAGCCTTTTTTTTATTCACTTAAAAAGGTAGAGCTCATTGGCACTCTGTGATGCTTCAGTTCACAGGCCATGGGGTGCATACTGTATAACACACTGCTAAAATCCAGCCATCATTTCTACAGTATGCAAACGGCTTACTGTTAAGCCTTGTTCACACCAACTATGATAAAGATAAAGTTAACATTAAAGATACTGTTCATAATTGCCTTTACGGTACGCAGCTTCTGGAACTGTTCTTTAATCAGTATGGTAAAAAACTAAGTTTAGTTGTTAAGTTATCATTCTAAGAATAGAAAATGAAACAAAGCCCAGATGTGAACAACATTACCGTGACACACTGGCTTGGAGCTGTGGAGCATTGCATGAAGTGTTCAACATTTTGCATTTTGTTTTTCAGTTATTTAAATGCATCATCTTGGTAGTTAAAGTGCTTTTTAGTCTTTTTGGAATTTTAAGTGTGAACACACTACTCCCACCATTTATGCTCCAAACCAACATTGCACAGTACTTAAGTGTGCACAACACAACTACAGTTTACTCTTGATGTGTGAAACTGCATGTTCCTAATCCATGTGTTCTGTGGTCTTCAGCAGTGTAAGCATGTGGAGTATGTTGTAAATATTCATTCATTTACTGTCGGAAACATGACACACTGTTCTATATCCAGTGTAGACAGTGCTGCTAATAGAAATCATTTGCTTTTGATGCAACCCTTGCATCCAATGCAGACCTTTTAATGAAGAAAACTTTTTTTTTTCTCCATCAAAAATAGTGTTTTTAAAGGTTACTCCACACCAAACTGAAAAATTTGTCGTTTGTTTGTGTCTAGCAGATACTCTCCAAAAAGTCAGTATTGTTGTTTTCTTTGCATACAACAAGCTTTCTCGCCACTTCATAATTTTCAGATTGAACCACTGATGGCAGATATTCTGACAATGTCACAAGCTTCCCAGTTTTCGTCCAAAAAATCTTAAATTGTGTTCCAAAGACGAACAAAGCTTATTATCAAATTATCATTTTGGGGATATTTTTTGGAATATAGAAATGATCAATGTATTAGTTGCTTAATTTACGTTTATGCCATCAAAATAACATGCTTATGTTGTATTCTGCGATGGTGAAAAGAGCACAATGTTAGCATGATAATTAAAGCAATGTTACTTTAACATGTACAACTAAGTGCATTAAATAATCTACACAACCTCACTAATCAACTAATCATTTTCTAGAGGTCTAGTCAGTCATGACTCAGCCCTGTTCAACATTGTCTTCAGCACTTCCTTAATGCAGTGAATATCACAGCTGCATTGCTCTTATTTGATAATATGATGCATACTCGTGAAATTGCATTTGTCAGCTTTTTCTCTAGTTTTGATCTATTTTTTTCTCTCTCTCTTTCTCATGTTTTCAGTCTTGTAAATCTCTCTTTTTAATTCATTTTTTGTATATTTTTTTTTTATTTAATTGTTTTGTAATTGTAAGTTGTAACAGAGGCACCCAATCAGTCTCTCTTCTGGAGCGGTGGAGCTAACTGCCCAGAGGATGACCACCCTGCTCCATCAAAACACCCTCAGCTCCTGTTACGGCTCATCTCATGCAGGCTGAAGGGACTGTTGACGTGTTATTATTTGTGCCTACATTCCCATTGTTTTTGTCATCGTTTGGTTAAAGATATTCACCACTGGTTCTTGTCTGCACTGATCTCTCTCTGCTCTATTTACATTTTTTTGTTTCTTCTCACCTTGAGGCAGTAGAAGAGAGGAAATATCATTCATTTTTCTTTTCTCGTGTCAAAGAGCGGGGTCTATTTCAAGTCGTTGCTTGAACAAACAGCTCTTGTCAAAGACGTTTTAATTGCTACAGGACAAAAGACTTGCTACGTGCCGGACCAGAGAGACACAGGCACATTGTATTGTATTTACAGAGAGGATCCGTTAAATCATACATTGTGCAGAACAAAGCATGGCCGGATGGCAGTGGTTCATATTTGGCTGCCGTTCTCTAAGGACAGCCCTTTATTAATTGAATCTTAGTCTTCTCTATAGATTCAGCATTGTGTGTCACACACCAATACCTGCATACACACACTTTTGCATGTGTTCAAAGAAAAGATTCTCAACATCGAATACATATGAATTTGCTCTTATTCTCCTTTTAATGTTTATGAATCTAGAGTATTATAAATGAGGGAGCATGTTTATCTAAATGGAGTGCAACCTATTATTATTATTTTTCTTTTTTTTTCATGAAACAGTCATATACTGGTATTAGATCATAAGTAGCACAGGTATGTTTGTAGTACATTGTCAAAAATATTCGATTTTTCTCATTATGATATTAACTAAAGATCATGTTCCATAAAGATATTTTGTAAATATCCTACTATAAATATACCAAAACATAATTTAACTGATTAGTAATATGCATTGCTAAGAACTTGATTTGCACAACTTGCTAAACAGTGGTATGTAACAGTTCAGCTGGAAATGCCAGCGAGATCCACTGGATGGCACTCCTGCTCCATATGCATTCATTGTGTGTTTGTCTCCGTTGCTATCCCTGGACTCTTATTATGAACTTGTGTGAACTTGTCTGTTGCCATGACCACTCATTCATTCCTCCACCCCCAAGCCTTGTTGTTCATGTGTATAAAAGTCCCGTTTAATTCGGCAATCAAATTGCGTAGATTTTTCCCCTCTGTAAGCGTTCTCTGTGTTCCCCTGTGTTAGATTTATCGTTTCTGACCTCTACTCTGCTTGTTTCGACTCTGTGTTTGTGTGCTCTAATAAACAGTCTGCATATGTCTCTGCACGCCTCCGTTTCCTATCGTTACATCGTTTTTCTCAATATTTCCATTTTTTTGCAACCTCAGATTCCTGATTTTCTAACAGCTGTATATCAGCCTATAACTGTCCTAGTCTAACAAACCATACATCGATGGAAATATTATTTATTGAGCTTTTGGTAGACATAAATATGCCCTTATGACTGGTTTTGTGGTCCAGGGTCACATATGTAACAATTAGTAAAACTAATTACAACAAAAGCAGATGCAGCTCCTGTGTGTTATTTTTTTTCTGTAGTCCTTATCTGTGTGCAAGGCAGTCACAAGACAGTCACTTAGATTCAGAGCAATGCTGCTCTTCCACTGAGCTCTTGCTTTGTTTCACAGACACATCTTTCTCATGCATGTGCTATTAAAGATGCAATCTGTGTCGCTCTTTGTTTGTTTGTCTGCCTCTCGTTTCGTTCACTCACACTCTCTCCTTTCTCCAAGGGTGAAGCTGTTGTCACACTTTGGAAGTGTGTCTCCTCATCAAAAGTGTGACATTAGCATCCTGCTGGCCACTGTCAGATTCCTAAAACATGGCCTTTAGTGGGCTAGCAGGCCGATATATCGTGCCTCATGGGCCAGTGTCTCTCCATTGGGAAGGAGTTAATTATGACATATGCACATCTGTCTTCCTCTTTATTTTCAGTACAGTATTTTCCTGGCAACCCCCTACAAAAAAAGAGCCAAATGATGGTAAACAAGAAGATTGCCACCGGTCCCATCATCTGAGAGAAGCAATACTCGAGGGAGACCCAACATTATCAGTCTCAGGTTATACTGATACTCTAATTCAGAGGGAGCAAAACAACATGACTGCTAATGTTAGGGTAATAATAATGCTGATAGGCCTTTAGGAGCTCCCTGAAGGTGAGGGTGATTAGTACTGAAGCTCATGCAGTATGATCCATGCAGTGTTTGTTTGAGGCGCTGACACATACTGTAGGCTTTCTGTGAGCTGCTGTCCAGGGTCCTGAAACACAGCAGCAGCTCAAATCAAGATGAACAGTCTGAATTTATTATCTGAGAATATAGACTAATAAAAAGGTTAAAGCAGGGCTGTCAAATCACATCAAAAAAAGTTTTTGTTTACATACATATTTTTACGATATGTATGTAAACTGTATATTTATTATGTAGGTATATATAAAGACAAATGCATAAAGCATATGTTTTGAAAATATTTATGTATTTACATGTGTATATTTATATTCACATAATTCATATTATATATAAATATATTAATATATGTGTACACACACATATATTATGTAAACAAAGATTTTTTGGGATGCAACCCCCATTAATTGTTTGACAGCACTACTTTAAAGGAGCATTAGGTAAGAAATGTATTGTAATAATCATAAAATGTCTCTGTTATGTTCAACAGGCATTAAGA
>JAUCMT010000036.1:16106150-16117317 GCA_032357475.1 Enteromius thamalakanensis
AGTAGAAACACCATTACACCTATGAAGAGAGAGACCCCAGAACACATGGAGACACTACAGGAGTGTGTGTGTGTGTGATATGTCCAAAAATATATAATGGCAAAGGATGAGATGTGTTTATGATATTTTGAATGCTTCTTTTTCCAATAAAGTGTGATGTGTTTTTGTTGTGAGGACTGATTTCAGGTGTTCTTGTCTTGTGGAGGTGTTAGGACAGGTTTCAGGGTGTCTGTGACTCTTCTCTTCCTCAGGTTCTGTCAGAGCTGGACATCGTGGTTCCTCTGCAGCTGCTCATCAGCATGTTCTCTGATGGTGTGAACTCCCTGAAGGAGCTGGCCAATCAGAAAAGAGCTCGATCTGCAGACCTGTCCGGAAACGCAGGAGCTCGCCGGGTACCACTGAGCTCCTCCTGACCGGCTTCAACACCACTCACAATCTCAGAGTATCACCCGGTCCTGCGTTCAGTCTCTTTGTCAGCTCGTTTTCTCTCCATCAGCATCGATCTGATCTCATGCTCCTCAGGGATTGAAAAAATATCATTTGTCTGTAATTCTGGAAATGTTCACTTGAAATCTGAGAGTACTTTCAGATCCAAGACGAACGTTTCATTCCAAAAAATAAATACAAAATCTGGGGCAATTAAAAGAAAACAAGGTAACAAAAGATTGAATGCAATATTGGGTACTATAGCTTGACAACCGATTCACAAGCAATTAGTATATGCTGCAAGCTCAAGTGTAGCAAGGCAAGAACAACTACACTGTCAAGGTGCAGAGGAGCCTGAAAGATTGAAGCGCTGCCGGCAGATGGAGTATTCTGATGAGACCTGTTACACTTCTCTGCACCTTGACAGTGGAATTCTTTGGCAGTCCCGGTTTTTATCTAAAATGTCTTAATTGTGTTCTGAATATGAACAAAGCTTTTAAGTGTTGAATTTGATTTCGGGGTAGAGCAACCCTTTATATTTGTGTGTTTTTGGAGTTGTGTGCCGAGCTGGCTGTGTTTCCTGCAGGTGAGTGTGGTGTCTGACCCAGGCCGCAGAGGGCAGCACAATAACCTGAGTCCGTTCCCCAGTCCGTTCCGGAGCCCCTTCCGGAGCCCCCTGCGCTGCAGCCCCTTCAAGAACCTCGGCCACGCCGCCGGGAACTGTGCCCTGGACCTGGACTGTGACGACGACGACATGAACCTGGGCTGCTTCATCCTCATGTTTGACCTGGTGCTGAAACAGGTGAGCCCACACACACACACACACGCAGACAAGCGCAGGGTCTTCAGCAGATGAAGGCTGACCTGTGTTCTGGGGCAGATGGAGCTGCAGGACGAGGCTCTGACTCCGGGGCTGGAGAGCAGTCTGGGCCGGGATGTGGTGGGCATCATCAACAGTGTTCTGCAGGCTCCGTGGGGCGGATCACACACCTGCCAGAAGGACGAGAAGGCCCTGGAGTGCAGTCTGTGCCAGTCCAGCATCCTCTGCTATCAGCTGGCCTGTGACCTGCTGCAGAGACTGACCCCGCGCGAGGAGATACGGCTGGTGGTGAGACTCCTCTCTGTACCTTCAGTGGCATCCTATATGATCTAATCCAACGCATCATAATAATGCCATGGCTATAGGAACCATAAATACTATGCTGAAATGCGGTATAACAGATCAGTGTATCACACACTGAATGTATCACTAAACCCCTTTAACATTATTCAACACCTTTCCACATCTCTGTCTGAACCATTACCTGTCAAAATCACACGATGTGCTCACAGACCATTATAGAGTTAGTCTAACATTGGAATAAACAAATAATGCGATTATGTTACACTTTAACCCCTGCTTTTAGCGCAGCTTTACCGTGAAAACGATCAAGTAACATTAAAATAATTCATACAAGGCAGTGAAGGCAATGTCAGGTGTTTTAATGTACCCACATCCCCACACTGAGTCTCAGGACCGGACTTGGTTCAGCCAGCCCACCAACTATATAGGCCTACCATATATGTATATATAAATAAAACGCTCTGTGCACACATTACTTTTTAACAGTTTTAAAGATTGTTCTGTGTATTCTACACTCGTGGCACGCGTTTTTCGTCTTTCACAGAGGAGTGGAGGAGGTGTGTGGGGTTGGTTTTGCAGTCGTTCAGTATTTCAATTTACAGAAGGCAAATATTATTCAGAATGCACTGAAGATCTACAAAAACACGTTACGTAGCATATACTGTAGAAAACTTGAGAAACAATCATAATACTGTGAAAACACGAATGGTTTGCAGTGCTTAGGCAGATTTCTATGCTGATATATGCTCTAATATAAACATACACTACTGGAACAGGTATGAAATGAAGAGAATGATTTAAGAAACATTCATAGAGAATAATGTAAAGCTGTCAGTGATTCTGAAAGCAGAGAAGGTTTTGTTGACCCTGACAGCTCTACACTGAGACTAAAACACCAGGTGCTGGGTGAAAGCAGGAAGTCAGAAGCAGCAGATGATTAAAAGAGACTGTGGGACTGAGTCTGCCAAGCCGCTTCTTCATATTCTAATACATTTAACGTGAACGTGATGTCATGTTTTTTTCCCACACACACAGATGTGACTGATAAAGATGCAGGGGTTTTTAAGCGTGTCATGTGTTTTTGACAGGAACCATCCGAGTGTCTGGAGGAGAGTTTGGTGTTCCCTCAAACTGAATGTAGTTTCCGATCAGAGAATGCAGCGGATGAAGCAGACGCTCCGTCAGAGAACCCCGGCAGTCACAACCCGTCTCCTGAGATCCCTCGTATGTGCTCCGCTCAGAGACACTCCACACCAGCTCATCTAGCTCTGTGTTTCAGTTTCTGATCACAAGTGTGTTCTGTTCCCCAGCGCCAAAGAATAGCGCAGACAGGAAGTTCTCCTACCTACAGCTTCCTGTTTCTCTGAAGCTGCTGTACACGGTTCTGCAGGTACTCGTCTCAGTCGGTTCAGTCAGGCTTGTTCTGCGTTCATGTTTTTTTACGGGTCTGCTGCACTGTGTCTTGTAGGAGATGAGTAAGTTTGAGGAGCCGGACATCCTGTTTAACATGCTCAGCTGTCTGAAGATCCTGTGTTTGCACGGAGAATGCTTGTATCACGCCAGGAAAGATCACCCTCAGTTCCTGGCCTACATCCAGGAGAAGATGCTGATTCCCAGGTGCCATTATAACTGTGCTGCTATCACATTTTCATGTTGCCATTCATTTCCTAATCCTTTATTCTGATAGTCCACTTTTAACATACTACTAACTATGAGTTACTACTTCTGATGAATTCACCACTACATGTCTACTAACTCTCAGAGTGGACTGTTAGGGTGGGGTTAGGGTTAGTAGAGTAAGTGGAGTCATCAAAATAAAGTGTGAGATGATACTAAGCAGACAGTCTACTAGTACTCTATTGACTGCTAGTTAACATGTAGTTACTCGCTGTTAGTAGAATATCTAAAGAGGACCATCAGAATAAAGGGTCACCATGCTTTCCTCACAGTATATGGTATTGCCGTGATATTGAAACTTAGTTGTTGTAATACGGTATAACAGGTTTAATAACTCAAAACCTAAATAAATTAAAAAAGATTAAAGTGCAAAAATTTGGAGCTGAACTTTACAGGACAGAAGCAGGATCGGGCCTGGTCTAGAGTTGATGGGAAAAGTATTCTCAAAGTTCACAAGATTCCTTCGATACCAATATCACGCTTGTTGATTGCGGTGACACCAGGATCACAGCTGGACTCCTGTGGTGATATGAGCAGGAGTGTGTGTGGTTGTTTGTGTCCAGTCTGTGGTCCATGCTGAGGTCAGAGTTCTGTCAGCTGGCGTCTCTGGCCGTTCCTCAGCTCCTGCACGCCCTCGCTCTTTCCCACGGAGCAGACATCTTCTGGAGACTCGTGGACAGCAGCTTCAACAGCCAGGACTGGAAGATCCGCTTCGAAGCAGGTTTGACCGCTCTCTCATCCACACCTTTCTGTTCATTTGCTAAAACGCTTTGCTACTGTGATGAGCGCTGTGGGATTATCTGGAGCTCTTATGTGATTGACCTTCAGCTAGAGTCACATCACAGACGCGCGTAAAGAGGATTGAGAGACAGACAGTTAGTGCTGTTTGCTATTTCAGCATCAACTCATGAGTGGGTAAACATCAGCAGCAATCATACTCTGCCAGCAGTATCTACTGGATCTGCAGATTACTCCCAGAAATCATAATCATGGAGTGACTGCAATCAATTCAGTCTCCAGTAGAGCAGAATTAACAAACAAAGCAAGGCATAAGCAGGAAAATTATAGGAACACTGTAGAATCTGTTTCTCCAGGTGTCGAGTGAGGATCCGAATGCAAACACTTTATTCAGAAACGTGGTCAAACACCAGCAAACAGTTCAATCAATAAACGGGCAAGGGTCAGGGCAGGCAGCAATCAATCAAAACACTAGAAAACAGTCCAAGGTCAAAAACACAAAGACACAAGGAAAATACAAGAACAAGGAACAAGGGTTTGCATTAATCAGCGTATGAGAGAGGGTGAGGGCTTCTGTTAAGAGGGGAACACAAGACAGAACCAACCAATGAGAACAAGACACAGGAAACCAAGGAACCAATGGGGACCCTACATACATAACACTCCAGGGTGAAGTGCCCTCTGAAGGAGCTCAAGGGCAGTCCAGCTGGCGATCGGGACAGGTACCATGTAATAACCGGGAATGTGCAGGATCTTTAACATCAAATTAAAGACTTTTTTTTAAACCTGCACTTCAAATTTCAGTCTTTAAACACTTTTTAAGAAAAGTGATGAGTCAAAAGTGTCAATTATTGTATTCATTTAAAGTTATTATATTGAATAACATATTTATATATTAGCGTCTTAATTTTTATAATGCATTAGCTTTTTGTCGATTGACTGGTTCACATTTGAAAATATGTAGTAAAAACAACAGATGGCTGTGAATTTCTTCATTCTGCTGAACACAAAAGAAAATTGAAGCAGGCTGTTTTGGGTCACCCTTGGCTCCCACAGAATTTTTTTCCTGCTATGGAAATCAATGGTGACTCAAAACAGTCACTATGTCTTTAAATGTCAACCATTTGTTTTGAAGATTTCCAAACATAAAGGTATCCCCTTACAAAACATAACGCACCCGCAGCATCACTGCAGCCCGAATAATAGCTCCGCCTTCTTTTGTGTGAACATGTGGGTGGTGTTTCAACATAGAAAACATAGAAAAGGGGGGGTGTTTCAACAAGTTGTTTTAGGAAGGTGTGGACCAGACATAACTTTTTTTAAACAATATCTCTTTGGGTTTAAGACTTCAATCTTTGCAGCTTCAGGGCTCTTATCTATTCACTAACAGCTCGTAACACTCCAAAGTTTTTCATCGATGAATGAGCTTTTCTATAATCCGATGATGATAACCGTATAAACCGTAGTTGATGTGGTCAGATGACACTGGCTGAAGGGTATAACCAAAACCTTTCATCAAAGTTGTCCTAAAAACTAAAACCCAAGTGCATTCTTGTCTTAGGACAATTTTGATGACCTTATCTGATCTACTTTAAATGCTGTCTCTCTCAGTGGAGCGCGTGGCCGTCCTGTGCCGCTTTCTGGACATCGGCTCGGTCACTAAGAGCCACGTGCTGAAGTATTCTCTGGCTCATGCTTTCTGCTGCTTCTTGGCCAGCATCGAGGACGTGAACCCGGCCGTGGCCACCAGAGCCCGCCTGCTGCTGGACACCATCAAGCGGCCGGCGCTGCAGGTGACTGAGATGGATCCCTCTATGTCCTCGTCTCCTCACTAGAGCAGATGGACAAACCTGTCTTTGTGTGTCTTCCAACAGGGCCTGTGTCTGTGTCTGGACTTCCAGTTCGACACGGTGGTCAGGGACCGGCCGGTCATCCTGAGCAAGCTGCTCCTGCTGCACTCGCTCAGACGCGAGATTCCCGCTCTGAGCTGGGAGTTCTTCGTCAACCGCTTCGAGACGCTCTCACTCGAGGCTCAGCTCCACCTGGACTGCAACAAAGAGTTCCCTTTTCCTACAAGTGAGTGTGCTTCAGTCAGGTGTTCCTCTCAGCACATCCACAGCCCAGAAACAGTACAGCGCTAGTGTCAGAGGAAGTATCACTGTACTTTTCCAAACATTCAGTTGCCCATTAATTGTAATAATCCGGTCAGATTTGTGTTCAGTCCATACCTGTCAATCCTCTGTTTTTTTCCTGTGATTTTCCCATATTTTCTCATTCTATCCCGCTAGCATTCCATTTAAACAATTTCCCATATTTTTAATCTTGCTATAAACAGATCCCACTGGGTGTATTTGATATGTTTCACCTCCCTCCAACTGTAGTTTGAATGGACCTAACCTCATTATATGAATAATCACGACAATATATTCCAAGGTTGTCTGGTTGCCAGATATTGTGTGAAATGCATCCTTCTCACACAATCGACACATAGAAATTTCAACCCTTTTGTCCCTCAACTTAACAACTCAGTGATGCTTTTGATATCTGCCCAGGAGCGGATGGTGGTTATATCCACGGGTGCTGTGGATAATCTTTTCTTTTTTGATTATTATTAAGCATAGAATAATACAATAACAGTCAGCATCAAACATTAAGGGGATCCAAAAAAAAAATAGGGAGCACAAGAAACTGGGACATGTCTGATGATATTTTCAGGACACCATAAATTTTTAAGTAATCTTCGTGAGCAGAGTCTCTCCACTTACAGCAATGTATATGATATTTAGCAAGAGGGAAAACAATATTCACGTCGCTGATACTGAAACAGGATATGGTTGATGTAAATCTCTAACATCACTCCAGAACTGACACCAAGCAGAGCGGGTAAAGAATACGTTTTCTAGAGATTCCTCAGAAAATCACAAAAAGCACAGCCCACCTTTAAACTGGACACTGGATAAATCCTGTGACACATTTTGAGCTGTTCCTTTGACGTTAGGTGGAAGTGGCCAACTCAATTACATTGATGCTTGTAACAAAAACAAATATCAGTCAATAAGGTATTAAAAATGAAAACCTGAATGAACCCATTGGCAGCTTCTTCTGTTCTTTTTTAATCACAAGATTCTTGTGTCATCATCTCAAGTAAATGACTCTTGATTTAAGAATCTTAAGACTTGAAACAAGCAGTGTGATCAGTTATATTACTGTGCATCTATATTCTAGTGGTTTGGAGCAGGGCTGTTAAAGAGATCTGTTAGATGATGTGTTAATGTTTACATTTAAAGAGCATATTGTGTTCCCTTCAATTTATTCTTTACGTTTTCTTCACTCGGTCTTGAAAAGTCTTAGAAACCCTGCTTATACAGCGATCTGATCATGTCTTTGCTCTGTAAGCGATCACGGCGGTCAGGACTAACGTGGCCAACCTGAGCGATGCCGCCATGTGGAAGATCAGACGCGCTCGCTTCGCCCGCAACCGACAGAAGAGCGTCCGCTCGCTCCGGGACAGCGTGAAGGGCCCATCCGGCTCCAAACGCACCTTCTCCCTCCCAGAGACTCTGTGCAACAAACTGCGTGAGTGGCTCTGCTCTTCTGTAATCTACCTCATGTTCGTTTTTGTCTCTGTATTCACCAAAGATGTTTCTCTTTCTTCTGGATCCAGCTCTAAGACTCATGAGACAAGAGCAGTCGGCTCCTCTGCTGGGGAACATGCTAGAGAAAGTCCTGTCAGGTGATGCACACCAAACACTGGACAGACACTTACCTACTTACACCATGACAACACTGTAAAATACTGTATAGTGGTGTTAGGTTCGACCTTTCCACTTGTGCTGATATGAATCATCTTTTGCTATTCATAATTAGATTCGTCAGTACTTTAGTTCTCTTCAGAATCGTCCCTCGGCATCAGTCCACACAGACCACTCAGCTTTTACATGAAGCTGGGGTGGGCTAGGAAAGGTTTTCATGCTTGATTCTTCCAAAAAAGTATTATTTCGTACATATTTAGAATGATTATTGGAGGGGCGTGTGGGTTTTTTTTCTGTTTATATCAATAGTTCACCCAAAAATGAGAATTACACCATAGTTTGCTCACCCCCATGACATCCTAGGAGTACATGACTTTCTTCTTTCATATAAACACTGCCTGAGTTTTTACCCGAAAATATCAAGATGTCAATTTTTGTCAATATTGCACACCCCTAGATTTATATTTCCTTCTGAAATATAAAGGAACACAACGATTTTAAAAAAACTCCCCTGGAGTTAAACTCTTGAGTTTTGCCGCTGCAGCAGGCGTTAATGAAAATACTCCTCAGCATATTCAGGCTCTGCGTAATATCACTGTTTATGATGCCGAAATGAAAGCATTTTCAAAAATAGTGGTGTGTTTCTTTGTTATGGTTCAGGCGAGAGCTCTCCTCCAGAAGACAACTCAGTCATTAGAGACCTGCTGCCGGAGGACGCGGGTATAGACCACCAGACCGTCCATCAGCTCATCATGGTGCTCATGAAGTTCATGGCCAAAGACAAAAGCAGTGCAGAGATGGACATTGGCAGTGCCAAAGCCTTCAACACGGTCAAGCGGCATCTGTACGTCCTGCTGGGATACGACCAGCAGATGGGCTGCTTCATGATCACCCCTCAGAAGATGCGCTCGTCCACCTGCTTCAATGCCTTCATCGCAGGAATCGCTCGGGTGAGACAATAGGCAGTTCATTATAGTGCACACTGAGTGTACATCGGTTGTACACTTGTTATGGTTGTGCATTGTGGGATTGAATGAGTGCACTTGGTAATGTCCCCTATTTAAGGGTGAGGGGGTGATTGTGTGCGGTGCTCTGTGTGTGTTCAGGTGATGGACTATAACATAGGTCTAGGCAAGCAGCTGCTGCCGCTGGTGGTCCAGGTGCTGAAGTACTGCACCTGTCCTCAGCTCAGACCTAACTTCCAAGAGCCGCCGCGCTGCTCGCTCTGGGCCCTCAGACCTCACACCAGACAGATGTGGCTCAAGGCTCTGCTCGTCATCCTCTACAAGGTACTATACCTCTCTATCTGTGGGCTGTCTTCACATTCTGACCACTCTCAAATAACAGAGCTATGTACATTATTATTATAGACCTAAAACATACTAAGAAATCAAACTAAATCAATATATCAAACTTGTTTTGCACGTGTTCTGTAGGAAATGGGAGCAGTGCTTGGCCCTGCAAAACTCCACAAAGTTATGAGATTAATATTTGGGTTAGTGGTAATGGATTTATCCCAAATGTAGTTGTTTTTAATAGAAGCATTTTTCAGCAAATTCCCTTGTTCTGTGATAATAATGAGCAAACACAGACAAGAGAGCAGGAACTCAACCTATCAAAATCCCTCATACAGCGGTGTAAACCGAAGGAGAATCTTATGTAATAAGTGAAGACACCATGAATCCATTTTCCAAATTCCAAATCAGTATGGTACACCTATAATATTATGCTGGTTTGCAGCTTTAAGAAATTAATGTAGGGATTATATGAGAGAAAACATGTTGAGACCGTGACTACACTAAACAAACAGATGCTGTCATCAAGTGTTTCTGCAGTAGGATGTGTACAATCCTAGTTATGTCACCGACTACACTTTTTCCCGGTTTCACAGACAAAGCATAAGCCTGTTTTTAAGGCATGTTTATAAAAATGACTTAGATTGTTCTGGCTTAAGCTGAACCCTGTCAATGAAACCGGGCCATTAAGTGTAAATACAGTAAACTAACATCAGAGTTGTAATGTAATAGTTTTTGGACGAGAGCTTAATCTATCATCTGATCATTTATTTAGTAAAATAGTAAACATGAATTACAGGTACTTGAATAAAGCAATTATTTTTGCCTCTGTTTAGAGATGCTCCTTCGGAGACACACACAAGAACAACAGGACATCAAGTGAACTTAATATAATGCATATTTGTTTTGGTCACAAGCAGCAACAGGTTCTTGGAAACTATTTATCGAATGCCATCAAAGAACTGTTCATGGATTTCTCTTCTATTTGAAAGCAAACAGTGCAACAGTACATGAATCTTAGTCCTGTAAAAGCACTATAAATACTGTGTTGCCCTTGAGTATGAAGTTCTGGTTTGGTTTTTGTTTCACTCTGTTTTAGCTCAGACAACCTCATTGTCTTCTTAATCATAAACTTCTTCTCTGTGTGCTGCTGTGTTTCAGTACCCATACCGAGAGATGGACATGAGTAAAGAGGTGGTGCTCCACCTGATCCACATCACCATCAACACGCTGAATGCTCAGTACCACAGCTGCCGGTCACATGTGTCCGCTGGACCGCTCTACAGCGACAACTCCAACATCAGCCGCTACAGTGAGAAGGAGAAAGGTACGGAGCGCTCTCATTAAGGAATGGTTAGTGACGTGCTGCTGCTTAATGACCTGTGCTTCCCTGTGCAGAGGAGGACAGCGTGTTCGATGAGTCAGACATCCACGATACTCCGACAGGAGCGAGCAGTAAGGAGTCACAGACCTTCTTCGCCCGTCTGAAGAGGATCGGTGGCAGCAAGTCTGTCAAGTATCAGCCTGTGGAGCTCAACGCTCAGAGAAGTAACTATAATTAGACAGAGTGTGTTATTGTGCTGTTATGTTAAACTGACTTAAGAACTTCATATTCTTCGTATTCGATGTAGTTCAGTTCACACTGATAGAAATGAATCCTTTTCAGTAAGTTTCAGTAGATTTTTTTCTTTATTACATAGCTCAAGTATTTAACAGAAACCTTAAAATATTGAGTCCTGGCACTATGACACAATGAGTTGCATCCAGTGGAGACATAATTACTGATGATCATGACTTAGTTCTGTGTTTTTACACTCGCTTCGTAAACATAACAGCATGTCTGCATTCGTGATCGGAGAACCCTTCACTGCTCAAAACTCACGTCTGAATAGTAAGCAGCAGCTTCTTTTAATAAGAAAAGCAGCTCTCTTTCTAGTCTCTGTGCACAGCCAGCATAGACTGCTCTGTCAGCTTCAGGAATCAGTCCTCTGTGATGAACACGCTCCAATATCTGTGTTCAGCTGTTCTGGAACAGTGTTGAAACACAACTTAACACTGATTTCTAGTCGTGTCTCTTTAGGAAGCACTTTCACAACGACACACAGCGTCTCCAGAACATGGCGCCCGCAGCAACACTACAGACAGAATCATAGCTC
>JAUCMT010000036.1:16117417-16127929 GCA_032357475.1 Enteromius thamalakanensis
ACACTACAGACAGAATCATAGCTCCGCCTTCTTTCTTTCTGGAAACATTTGAAAATAAACCCACTCTGTGACGGAGAAAAGTGGAGGGGTGTTTAAACGAATTGTTTTAGGGGGTGTGGATAAATCATAACTTTTATAAAGAATATCTCTTTGGTTTCGAAACTTTAATCTTCAGGGCTCTTATCTATTCACTAACAGCTCGTAACACTCCACAGAGAAAGGAAAATGTTTAATTGCATCATATGACCCCTTTATAAACCACACTCACACATGAACTAGTCTAGACTTCAAGTAATGCATTTGTGTGCTCTGTAGTTGTGCTTTGATAATGTCAATTCACACATTGTTAAAACAACAATTACCATATTATTGCAGATGATATATATATATCGCACACCCTTGCCATGCCCTCACCAGCCTGTCCTCTCCTAACCTCTGCTCTTGTCTCTTTATCTCAGGTGAGATCGAGCTGGCCGAGTACAAGGAGGGCGGCGGGCTGCAGGATACGCTGCTGTATTCAGGGCGAGAGGACAGCAACAGCAAGAAGAAGCGGCTGCAGGCCATGCACAAGCAGAAGTCTCTGGACATCAGCAACACCGACTCCATCCTCTTCAACCTGGATGAGCACCGTCGCAAGTCCTGCATCGACCGCTGTGACCTTCAGGAGCCCTCGTCCTCCTCCTCCATTGGCCGACAGCAGCACAGGGCACAGCACCATGGCAAAGACTCCTCCAACGGCCACTCTGTTATTGACCGAAGAGGCTCCAGCGCTCAGAACGACAGTATCCGGCCCATTATCCCTGAGGTGCGTCTCAGCTGTATGGAGACGTTTGAAGATAAACCGGCTGGTCTGGACTCACCCCGGGCCACTGGGCTCGACAAGGATGACCCGGACCTCATCGACCTGTCCTCTGACTGCACCTCCGTCCCAGAGAAGCAATCCATTCTCTCGCTGTCCGACAGTGACTCGCTGGTGTTCGAGCCTCTGCCTCCGCTGCGCATTGTGGAGAGCAATGAGGACCTGTTTGAGGCACTCAAGCTCCCTGGTGGAGTGCTGAGCAAATCTGAGGCTCCGCTGCTCCAGCCCCCTACGGCTCCTCAGGAGACCACCATGACCCTCCAGCAGAAACGGGATCTCTTCAGAAAGACGTCACACATGCCCAATGCATCCCTGGATGATTCCTGTGCGCAGGCCGAGGACAGCGGCGGAACAAGCCCCTCCAGCAGGTCCGTTGTGCCCCAGGTTCCTGCGGACACGCTCCACTCACTGGATCCATTAAACACAGAGGGAGCAGGAGACGAGGACAACGATGAGACAGACGAAAGAGACAGCGACCCCAAGCCTGACGATGAAAGTGACGAAGCTGAATTCAAGATTCAGATTGTGCCACGTCAGCGCAAAGAGCGAAAGATCGCCGTCAGCGCCATCCAGAGGGAGTATCTCGACATCTCATTCAACACCATAGACAAGATGAGAGAACCAGCCGCAGAATCAGGTTTGTTAGCCTGCTTTATTAGCAGCCTTCTGCTCTGTGCATCTTGTTCCCGTGTTTTCACTAGGGATCTAATGATCAACCATGAGCAGCTTGAATTTGCAATATGCAAAATTGGAATTAGTTGAGATGTCAAACAAATCACAATACAATGGCAATAGGAGTTTAAACAACAACATATTAAACTGACAATACTCTTTTATCTGAAAAGCAAAAACAAGCAATTTTTTTTTTTTAATCAGCAAATTTCAAGAAAAGTGGGGTAACGCTTTAGTTGAAGGGGTGTACATCATAAATATGAAGGAGGTTTTATGCATGTTTATGACAACTATCATTAAGTGTCATTCGCTCAGTTATTTCATTTTCAATGCAAAGATGATGTTGTTTGAGATGCATTGGTTATGACAACTTGACATTACTTAAACAATATAAAATCAATTAAAGAAATAAATAAAAGAAATATTCTGTCACAAAATAATTTTACTGAATTTTGACACTTAATGACATTTTAATGACAAATTCAAGCCCACAAGATCCAACCTCTCCCACCTTACAAAACTAAACCTACCCACCTCAACCCTTAAACCTACCAAACTCCACCCCCTAGATGTGGACCACGCCCCCAGGATCTTGTGCGTTGCAGTGAGCCCTGCTTGCATGACATCTCAAACAAGGTCATCTTTGCATTGAAAATGACATAACTGAGCAGATGACACTTAATGATAGTTGAAACCTCCTTCATATTGATGTATATGTCATGTCATGATTATGAAGGTGTCATGTCAGTCTTATGCACACTTCTTCAAGTAAAGGGTTACCAAAAGTGGGAACCAAACTCATGTCCAATCACCTGTGAGCAGAATAGAAAAGGAGAAAAATGTGTGCCTCTGTGGCGACTACACATCACGGCGTAACACATTCGCATAATTCCTGCCTATGTTGTATGTTGCCTGGCCACAAACAACTTGACCCCGCCCACAAACGTAATTTTACTAATGACTGCTGTACGCTGTAGACCATTCACAATAGACTGGGCCGTCTGGCCAATCAGAGCAGAGTAGGCTCGTTGAAAGGAGGGTTTAGAGAGACGAATCGCTTGAGAATTGCACATATTTTAAGAAAACAAAAGTGTTTTTTTTTACCTGTGTGCATGTAAACCTATTGTAGGAGACTCCCAAAACAATACCTAAAAATGGCATAATGGGGCACTTTCAATCTACTAATTCTGATGCAGTAGAACTACATTAACTTTAATATATATAATAATGTTATGCAGTTGTTAGGAGGTGTTTACACACTAAGTTCACTCGCCTGTGCTGTTGTACAGATGACAAATCTCTGTCCAACCTGGAAAAGCCCAGAGAATCGGCCTCAGCTCCGGCTCTGGAGGCCGCCGTCCCTGAAACCAGCCATCGCTCCTCAGTGTCCAGTAAATCCCTCACATATTCATCTGTGCATTGAGCTCCGCTGCTGCTGTGTTTGAGATCTGAGAGCTGCCGTTTCTCTCTGTTCTCAGCTCAGTATCGTCAGGTGAAGCGAGGCTCGCTGGGTGCCGTGACTATGAGTCAGTTAATGAAGCGGCAGCTGGAGCATCAGTCCAGCGCTCCACAGAACATCAGCACCTGGGACACGGGTCAGTCTTCAGCATCTACACCAGCACTGTCCACTCTCACACAGCCTACCGATGCTAGGGATCTAGGGCTGATCCTCCTCTGCGCGATAGCACAAGAATTCCCCTCGCCACTTTTCCTAACAACCATGTTTGACTGTGCAGGTGAAAATTTGACACGATTATGGACAGCACTGCAAAGTTTATTCTGCGTTCATTTGATCTAATATTTAATCTTTAGCAAATTAGAATTTATAAAATGATTAAATGTATTTCAAGGCAAAGATCTGGTAAATGTTTCGAGGCTATCAAATCAGCAGAATATGTAAATAAGTATGATGTTGATGCTGAAGGCACAATAATTAATATGATAATACTATGAGAATACTTTTCACATTAACTGACATGATGGGTTAGATTCAGATGGTAATTATAATATACATCTTAGAGATAATCAGCATAATAAAACCATCATTTTTGAAAATATGCTATTACTCGTATCATATAATTAAGTATCGTGTGTATTCTTACCACTGTAAAGCTATATTCAGTTATTATGGATGTCTTAGAATTCTTTCAGAATCTTTACTTTTAATATAATTTCGTCACTGTATTTTTAAAATGAACATATTTTAATGTCAGTATATTTGTTGAACAAAAATGTTGAAAAAATACTACAGGCTTTGCAGAAGGGATCGATTTGAACTTAGATATTAATCAAAATATATTACTTTAGATAATTGTGTAAATACTTTTAGCCCATGTGTGTTACACACCTCCACCTCATACATACATTTGTTAGATTTTGAAATGAGACAAACAACTTTCATTTATTTTTCTCACAAAATCTGCCGTTTCCCTGATAAAAACACGTAGCTTTCTGTAGTCATGTCCTGTAACAGGGAGACGAGAGACGTGCGGATCCATACACAAAGCTTTTATTTAACAGAGATGTGGTCAAACACATATAGAGAGCGAGTCACAAAAACAGTCCAGAAATCAGTCCAGTCCAGGTTCTTTGTTTGACTAACACTGTCCAGAGGGATGGACGACTGGGAGCGAGGCGATTCGATAACCTGAGCAACAGTCCAGGGCCAGTCAAGGGTTAATGTGAAACACATCCAGGCAAAGAACTAGACTAGTGCTCCATACTGTAACTATCACTAGGGGAGCGAGAAACACTAGACAGCACTCTCTGATTAGAACAGGGATGTCCATGGCTTATTTTGAATGTGTTTGATTGGTTACAGCTGTGTAATCTGGGGAATGTGTGTCTAGTGAACTGGCAGATGGGAAATGTAGTCTGAAGTGATGTGAAACAGTGTGTGTAGTGCAGAGATTCTCAATCCCAGTCCTCGCACCCCTCCGCTCTGCACATTTTGTAGGTTTCTCTTTTCGCTTCAGACGTTTGCTGGATATTCCTGCTCAGGGAGTAGGGAACAGTGAACACTATGGGTACTGAAACACGGTACTTAATCGGTACCTGTGCTAAATTATAATAGACTGAAGTATCAATAAGCTTTGATGTTAACGGTTCTGCTATCGGTACTGCAGAAAAAAAAATCCTATTCATTGCTAAATAATTGTTATATTATAGCATATTTTAACCTTTTCTAATTTGTGATAATATTAAAGACATTTGCCTGCACTTGTTATTGGCAATCTCACGACGGAAATGTGCGTCTGTTCCGCTCATAGGTTCCACAGTACACAGTGCACGCGCGCGCAACACGGAGGCTCGCGCTAAATAGAAAGAGACACGATGGCGGAGAAAACCAACCAATCTAAAGTAGTGAGATCGTTCGGTACCCAGTGTCCCATAATCATCAAGCGACCCACTATATGTACATATAGTTAGTAAATTAAAACAAAGCAAATTTATGCGGGCAACAAACACGGCATAATATCTGGCAGGACAGGATAGTACGTTTTTCTGAAGACTTTTTATTTCATTAATAGTTACGAAAATAACGATGTCACTGACAATAAACCTGTCAACATCTAATATGACCGCAGACACTGAATAGGGACAGCTCGTCCTTACTTATAAACTGCAGAAGAATGGCTTTCATGCACATCTTTTAAAAAAAAAAATCTCGCATAAGAAAAAACAAAATAATTACTTATGCTAGCAGTCTTCCAAAATACACACATAAACATCACATAAGGTCTCTCTAAACTAGTATGTTATAATGTTAATAATTTAATACACACACATTTTGGTTACATAAAAAAATTGTCATATAAATATTTAGAGTATTTTTTTCTGCAGTAGCTATAGTAAAAATGTGTTTACAGTACTGCATTTACAAATGGACGGATAATAAAACTATGCTTATTAAGAAATAAAGCAGAGACAATAGAAAACAGGGAAATTAAGATATAAAGCAGATTTGACCTAAAATTAATTTGTAGTGATGAAATACATTCTCTTTATTTTGTGTACATTGCAAGAGGTTCCAAACTTTTATAACTTTTAATCCCAAACACAGTAAACTCATTTGTAAATGTGTTCTAATAAAACTGATTGTTCAGCTGCCTTTAGCAACTGTTTTTAGTGTAGGAGCCATGTCGATCAGAACACGGTTCAAACAAGCTGATTATCAGAGTGTAAACTGAGCAGCGCGGCGGGGTGTTGTGTGAGAGTCCATGTGGTGGATAAAGACCTGGTGAACAAACAGAAGTTCATAAACTGGATTTGTGACACACTGTGGGTGCAGTGACAATTATGTTTTTCCTTATAATGCTCCTATGGGAAATTAAAAGTTCATTTTTCAGTTTTGGGAGTCCACAAACAACAGCAACATGCATACAAGGACAAAAAACACTTTCTTTGTCTTATCATATGTATTTATTTTTACATTTTTCACTTCAAGACTCCCAAACGACTTACTCAACAATTCATTTTTCCAAACCCCTCCTTTGCGTGATCTGTGGTGATTGGTGGATTGATCATGTCTGTAATGTCTGATAAAGCAGTGTTTCTAAACTTAGTGCAGACTTTGACCTGTGATATTTTGCACAAGTTTATTTCTGTCCAGTGGAAAACAATACGTGGAGACGCAGGCAGGTTTGAAATCTACAGAACATTTTATTAGAACATGATAAAAACAGTTAAGGATCTGCACGTTGAGTACAATAAGGGCTTACATCAACAAAATAAATTAACGAATCACGGAGCTACGGCCTTGACTTGAGGAGGAAAGAGGAAACACACACACACGCACAATTCTTTAACAGATTTTTAACCAATCTTGTCAACACATACCCTAAATTAACACCAATCACTACAAGGAAAAGCGTACAAACAATGATAAGCTACAAATGCAAACAAAACTACACATCATCGAGAAAAAACTATTTTCTTCTAAACCAAATTAAACAAAATAAATTAAATAAGAAAACAAATAACCAAATGAATTCAAAAGAAAATACAAACAAACAAACAGCAAATTGCTCACAAAAATACCAAACAACCTAAATCAAACAGCAATAGACAAAGTTAGTAACGGTTGGTGCAGTGGATGAAGGAGAGCGCAGGAGACGAAAACTTCAAATAACATAAAGTCTTTTAATAAACCAAAAACGAGTAGTATTCATATAGACAACCAAACCTAACATACAACATTGATCCACAAGTAAGAAATCAAAAGGACAGGGGATTTATACACAAAGGACTAACGACTAAAGGGAGGACAGCTGGGGAGACACAGGTGGAACATACTAATAATAACTAATAACTAATAGTCACTTTAACACAGGAAGAACCAAATGTGGGCAAACAGGAACTAACAAAATTAAACCAAAACAGGAAGACGTGAAAATTAAACTAAACAGACCATAAACGTAAAAATAAACAGACACTGAATGTGACATTACCTCCCCCTCCCAGAAAGGCGCACAGTGCAGCAAGAAACAACAAAAAACTAAAAACCAGGGAGGGGGGGTGGCACCCTGAAGACCACAAGGGAGTCAAGGGAGCCTTCAGGGTGGATCAGGAGCCTCAGGAGGCGAATCGAGAGCCTTTGGAGGCGGATCTACAGGGGTCCAGCTCCAAACCCCTGTCCCGTCCTTCCCCTGTCCGAGCTCGGGGAAGCGCTTGTTCAGCGCGGGTTTGTTAATACTGTACGCTTGGGAAGTGTGGGCCGTGCGGGTGTTTAGCGGTTCCGTCCAATCGCCTATTGTGATCCAGGAAGCTTAGGTGCGGTTCCCAGGAAGCGCTCTCCTGGCGTGGGGTAAGGTGGTTGCCCGTGAGGAAGGCAGTGGAGATTACACTCAGCCCACGACATCTTGATCTTTTTTCTTTTACGGTGGATCAATCTGTTACGGGCAAACAGGAAATAACAAAATAAAACCAAAACAGGAAGATGTGAAAATGAAACTAAACAGAGACCATAAACGTAACAATAAACAGACACTGAATGTGACAATATATCCATTCTGCAGATATTTTTTTTATTTGGGTGAGTGTTTGCCGAAAGCGTGGTCTATGATCTCAAGTGTCATTTTTTCATGGTTTTGTGTTACGCCCATGCTGGGCTCCGCCCTCTGCTCTCACGATCACCTGAATCACATGCACCTGTCACAGTCACCTGAACCTAATCATGACACCCATCAGCCACCACATTTAAGCTCACTCCAAACAACAGTCCTGGTCCGAGCTTGTTCATTCGAAGGTGGACAATCGCTAATGCTTCCAGCTGCTGCACTTACCTCTGTCCTCACCCGTTTCCTTACAGAAGACCCATTAAACTCCGGTGTGCTCTCTAAAACTCCAGTGTGTTCTCTCCTCGTCTCCATTGCGGCAAGTGGTGTGTGGCTGTGATCATCTTTCTGTTCCCCTCTGTCTGTGAATCCTACAAAACACCAGAAGAGACTTTAGTTTGTTTATACTTCCCAGTACTGGATAAATTTATGTTTGATTACCTTTGTTCTGTTATACATCCTGCTTAATAAACTTTGTTATACTTTTACTTACCTCCTGAGTCCTGTCCACTTCATAACAGAAGCTCGGACCAAGACAGAAAAAAGGCAGGATGCACTGGGCCCAAGGGCTTCCTCCATTCCCGGGACCATGCGAGCAGTGGCCAAGCTACGTGTCATCAGAAAGCCTGCTAAAACTCGCACCAAAGATGCCCGGTTCATGATTGGCGATTTGAAGACGCCATAAAATCCCCGCTCGGCAAGAACGCCAATCAAGCCCCGCACCACCGCAGAATTATCGCCCGATTCCTGCACCCTGAAGATTTCCGTACGTAACGTTTCTCTGACACACACACCAGAGAGCACGCAGACAGAGCAGCCAGTACCACAACCACGGAAGCGCTCGCCAGAGGCTGGGTTGTCAGATCAGAGTGGATCCCTCGTTGACTGCCCTTCACCTGATTCAAGTTCAGCAGATGAAATAGAGCCTGAGTATCTTCTCCCATTCCTTGGGGATTCCGCTCCGCCGATTCTCGCTCCTGAGCTCCAGTTACCCAGAGATTCCAGTTTGTATTCTCCTAAAGCTGTATTTGAATTATGGCAAGGAATGCCAAGTAATAAACTTTGTTATACTTTTACTTACCTGTCCTGTCCGCTTCATAACATTTTGTTTATTTATTATTTGTTTATAAATATGTATTTAGGCTGTGGTTTCCTCAGTTCCCACCAGCTCTGCGTGTGAGTGATGTGTATCCTCACGTTATGCTGCTCTTTTTTTCTCTTTTTTAAGGATGATGACATCTTAAGGTCCTGTTGACATGTTATTTCACCTTTTATAAATTAATTTTTCTAAAAAGTCATCTATATTATTTTTAAGGGTGTTATATTATAATGTTGTTATTGTTTTATTTGGTTATTTTATCTCTATTTAACAAAACAAAATTTTAGTTAAATCCGGGACTTTGCCTCGGCGGTACACACGGCGGCAGAAGACATTTTGGTTGTCCACCTGCTGTACAAAAAAACCCCAAGCCCTTAAGCTCTTAGATGCAAGGGAATCCCCCAAAATAAGGAGACTCTCTGAAATGGGCCCAGCCACATGACCATAACCCAACAACATGCAGAAATGGTACAGGAATCCACGTAAAATCCATGTTCGCCCTGCGAGTCACACAGAGAAACACAATTAATGATTAAAATTTTATTGTGTTTATTATGAAGGGAAAACCCCGAATTACCCAACAGCTGCGGGAACCTGGAGATATCATCAGCCTACGCAACAGTCGCCACCCACACCTGATATTAACTGGAATAAAACAATAAGCGACTTGCACCATCCGCTCGATGAGCACCCTACAAACATTAGAAGCGTACCTTGAGAAAATCAGATTCTCATCGCAGCAACACGGAGCGGCCGACATGTGCAAAGACCCACAGACATTTAAATTCCAGGGCAACTCCCCGCAGTCCTGCTCCTAAACGCACCAGTAAAGTGACAATACCAAATCAACTACAGACAACATAACCAAAGAGTACGCAGCATTCACTCACCTGCACTAACGCAGGATCACACCCAGCTGAGACACCAGAAGTAAAGTGTTGCTCAGGGCAATGCCCTTCAGGAACGCATCAATGACTGTTATCCACTCTTAAAGGGACACTAATTACTAACGTCAACGCAAATACCCGCCCCAAACGACTGGTTAACCTTCATCATGCCACAATCAGAAAAAGATATTGTCCAGCTCTAAAAGAGACACCTAGTGGTGAAGAATAAATCTGCATTTTCACTCAGACCAACCAATTAAGATCAACAAGTGGGCAGCAATATGCTAATGTTTAATACAGAACAGCTTGAAATGTCTCGCTTCAATGATTCAGAGTCTACTCTTTTTTTTGAAAGACAATATCTTTATCTTTATACACGGAGCACTTTCAGATGTTTTCATTCACTAAGAGCTGTGTTGCACACTACATTAAAGCTCATTTTCAAAAATCCATAACGTTAGGGGTACTTTAAGATACTTTGTGTCTTACTCTGCAGGTCCAGTGAAGACCAGTCTGCTGTCGGCCCCGAGCACCGTCAGCATGTTCGTCCCCGCACCAGAAGACTTCAGTGATGAGCAGCCCACTACAATGGCCGACAGGTGAGGAGCAAATCTCAGTGTTTGTATCTGAAGAAGTGCAGGACATCACAGCTCTGGTGAACTGCTCAGGTGCCGGGACTGTGGGGCTGTTCTGGAGGAGTATGATGAGGAGACTCTGGCTCTGGCTGTGGCGGTCCTGTCCATGTTCATCCACCTGAGTCCAGACCTGGCCGCTCCGCTGCTGCTGGAGATCATGCAGTCTGTGGGCAGGTACAGACACACACACACACACACACACACACACACTTGTTGGTTTTTGTGTGTTGTGGGGTCTCTCTCTTCATAGGTGTAATGGTGTTTCTACTGTACAGACTGTATGTGGTATTGTCCTACACTGACC
>JAUCMT010000036.1:16200278-16211221 GCA_032357475.1 Enteromius thamalakanensis
CCAATATGGAATATTTCCAAAATTCCCAAGCTTAACTTACCATGGAAATTTACCGGAAACTTTCCGCCCCTTTGCAATCCTAGGTATTGTGAAGAGGAAGATGTGATATACCAGACCCAACAATGCAGAAGAACAGAAGGCCACTATCAGAGCAACCTGGGCTCTCAGAACACCTGAGCAGAGCCACAGACTGATCCACTCCACGCTGCATAGCTGCAGTAATTCAGGCAAAATGAGCCCAACTAAGTATTGAGTGCTGTACATGATCATACTTTTTAGCTGGCCAAGGATTTCTTAAAATCCTCTCTTTGGTCTGAAGTAATATTCTCATTTTCTGAGGGTTTTGTTTAGTTGTCAGCTATAATCATCAAAATGAAAAGAAACAAACACTTGAAATATATCAGTCTGTGTCGAATCAATGTATACATTATACAAGCGAATGGAATCAGTGAAATATATCAACTTTTTGAAGATATTATAGTTATATGATCAGCACCTGTATACATATATATATATATATATATACTGCTGCAGATGAGGTCAAGTTGATGACCAGAGATGAGCTTTAAACTCTCAAGAGTCATATCATGTATTTAAATTAAAATGTCAAGTTGTTTCTACAACTTCAAAACAATCTCTACATTCTCTCTCTCTCTCTAATACACACACACAAACATATACACACACACACACAGCACTAATTTAAATTCTCATTTTATTTTCATGGTAATGTTAACTGATGTAATAAGTGTATGGTGTAACATAAAAACAGTTACAAACATCTGTATGCATATTTACATTGTATATTTATGAAAGTAACAAGCTACATCTGTATACAGAAAATACATCTATGACATGAGTTACTGAACTATAAATATTACATCATATATTTAGTATTTTAAACCATGATAGAAATACCTATACACAGATATAAAGCGCTAGAAGCGGAGCGTTACGAGCGAGTCTACGGCGGATGTGAGGCACTTCTTCAGATGGAGGAGAACGAAGCCAATGGCACTAAACTAAACGAGTTCACAGGCTCATTAACCACTGCTGCACGGCAGAACCAAGACCACGAGCACACGACTACACCGCCAGAAGAGAAGAGAAGCATTCCAGAGTTATACTTCCGTGAAGAGAGAAGAGCACGAATGAGGAAAATAAAACAATAGCAGCACGTGATTGAACTGGTAGTCACACGAACGCAACGTTACACGCGAAAGCGTTGCATAAACCGCGAGCCATAGAACCGATTCGCCTCCAGCCGGTTCTCCAGGCGTCAGCGATTCACCACAAGAAGCAACACAACAGCGAGGCAAGGGGTTAAACCATACTGGAGAACTAGATCGCGATTAACAGTCATTCGATTAAATCTTGCGATGCGGTTAGTGATTGTTTCTAGCAGCTTCATAAGACGAGCTTCAAAAACGTTTGTTCGGCGCACTATTTACTGTCCGTCGTTCGGCGATACAAAACTAGAGAGAATCTCGATTAAAACCTCGGACGTCTTTTCCGTCGTCTCCACTACTTTTCAATGTGAAACAATATTAAGGTGTGACCTATGTACAGGATGCTGTGAAATCAAACCACGGTACGTACCGTCGCGTCGGGAATAGTGTCGGTATGTACAGCTGGAGCTCCGAGAGCGTCTCGTGGAAACACTTGCATAGAAAGTAAACCGTCGTTCTTTCCCACAACACTGACAGATCATCTGTGCACAAAACATCAGTCAAAACGAGATTCGGCATCAACATAAACATGCATTGAAAATGAACACTGATATAGTCCTCCGTGTTGAACGTCCCTCGGGTTTTGAACCGTCTGCGGTCAAAGTCTGCATCAGAAGGAGCTTCTCGAGTGATTAGGATAAGTGTCGCAGGATGGAAAGCATCAGCGATGCAGGAGCAAAACAAGAGCACAAGAGTCTGTACCTTAGTGCATTTCTCCGTTTAGCACTGATAACGTCAAAAAGAAAAGGCCACGGTTAATAACTGCACGAAAAAGCGGAAATCCCTTTAATTTATGTGTTACACCGTGTCCTAAACACACACGACGTGACATCTGATAAAAGGTATCTTTCCCATGTTAATCAGATGAATTTTCCTAACTGGAAAACTTCTGTTTTAGAAACGGTTTAACTCTGATGTCGCAGCTGATACAATACAAACTATATGACCGTAGATAATCTCAGGTACTGATTACCTGCTTTAGTTGAATATCATTTTGTGTGACCCTATCCCAGAGGTTGCTAGACTTTAACATTGGCCGTCATAATATATTATTACCCGTCACTTTAATTTTTAGAAATATAAGAAGTTGTTTGTATTTTGTTCACATTTTTCACTTTTAAGGAACCTATGAGTATACAGGACTGTTTAATTTATTTATGAAGAGAATAGATGAACTGTGCATGTCTTTACATGACAGGCCAATAATAAAACAAAAAATAATTTACTAGGTAAATTAAAAAAAAAAAGTTCTCGAGAATAATAGATTCTCATTTTTTTTTCATTTCTTAAATCCTTAGATTCTGTTTTCAGTACATATCGCAGTCAAAGTGACGGACAGCTTTCAGATTTTTCCGCGGCTGCAAAAAAAAATTCCAGAAATGATGAAACATTCTCAGTAAACACAACCTCTGCCCTAGCTGTACTGAAAGCACCTCAGATCGTACATACATTAAAGCAAATATATCTGTAAAATATGTGAACAACGCGACCAACATGCGTACTCCTTAACACAGATGGCATCAGTTACTTATTAGGGTTATATAATAAATATTTGTTGAATTTAAAATAAAAATCCACATTCGAATGCAAAAACGCATTCACAAAGTAAACATGTTTATCATATTTTCTAGAGGGCCATGCATCAACGTTGAACTCGCATCTCAAGACTTTTTTGGCGATTTTTCCCTTAACCCACTTTATCTCAGGTTTTTAAATGAAAAAGTACTGTTTGTGATTGGTTTTCGTATTAAACTATACATAGATGCCTGACGCTGTTTTGTTTCTAATCGGTTAAGCAACTAAATTAATTATATACGGTTTATAAAACATTTTGCACTTTTATCAAAGTTGTGTTATTTTTTTACTCTTTAAAGAAACATGTATTAGTAGTATTTTGCTTAAAGCTCCCTCTTGTTGCCTCAGGAGAGAAAATGCCTTTTAAATTCAAATATAACATGAATATTGATCATTTTTATGTACAAAATTAAAATTGAGTTATTCAGCCAGTTTGACAGCCCTAATCAGTGCGTGCAGTTCATGTAAAAATATGTATGAATTATATTACATATTTCGTTGCAAGAGCAGTGGGCCTCCAGAGAGGCTCCGCCCACACACACTTCTGATTGGCTGTGATGTTTGATTGATTCTGGCGAGGAAAGCTACACTGCTTATCGCGTTGTGTGTAGTTAGGACACGGTGTTAGAGCTCTGTACAAGACACGATAGTATTGTTATTTCTTCACACAGTTACAGTCGCCGAGCCCCGGTGTGTTTCTGGACACTCCTCCTGGCGTCAGGAGCTCGTCCGCCCGTGCTCCAAGAGCAACGCTCTGCCCATCTCGGGCTAGTGAAAGCAGCGGCACCGGCTCGGCCCAGCTCAACCCGCAGCCTTATGCTTCCCCCCGCAGCACCGGCAGGCTTCTCCACAGCGGTGGCAGGCGCGCAGCGGAGGATAGCAGCACATGCAGGGCGCTAGCAGAGAAAGCCCCAGCAGAGCTAGCCATCGCACACAGAACTGCTCCTCGCTGGCGTCGCAGGAGCAGGGGTCCGAAAAGTCCCCCTCTGAGTCGGACATGCAGTGGTACAGCATGCTCTCGGCGCACAGCATGCAGCTCAGCCGGTAGATGCACTGTTTGATGGGGTCGGGTGCGTCAGGGCACTGGCCCCGGCGGTTGTCCTCATGGTTAAACATCTCTCGGCAATAGATGCAGCGAGAGCGCTCTCCGTCCTCACGCCGACGCCGGCCCGATGGCTGCTGAGTCTTCACCGGCTCCTTGGCATCCGGCTTGGAGAAGGGGGCAGAGGTGTCAGGCTCCTCACGCTCCGGGTCCTGCTTCCACAGCACTGGGTGCCGATAGTCCTCGTAGCCTCGGATGAGCACGTCCTTGCGTGGGTTGATGCGAACGATCTCCTCCTCGTCCATGTGAAAGCTCACGTGCCGCCTGCCACTGGAGGACACCTGAGACAGAAACCAGACAGCCAGAGAAACTGCATTAAGACACCCTCTCACACAATGGCAGAGTTTATTCGCTATAGCAGGGATATTCAGCTGGAGCCCGCAGGCCAAGTACCCACAGATCACATATAAGGTATATGTGTGTTGGCAGTGTTGCCAAATGCTTTCATTTGAAAGAAGCTAAAAATGGTAGATAAACGTCACTAGATGACATCTAAGGGGTAAAATCACTGATCTATAAAAAAGATGAATACAGATCAATTGGCAGAGGAGAACGTCTCAAGGTTATGTATTACCCTAGTTCCTTCAAGGAATGAGACGCTGCGTCGACGAGACGCTATGGGAACGCCCTCAGCGTGACGGCTCTGAATTGTGTGTTGAATCAGCCAATAAGGAATTGGGACGTCACAGACGGGTGACGTCGCTGGCCAGGAAGCATATAAGCACGTGGAATGCAGGGGATTCCGAAAGAGTGATTTCGAGACACGTCTCGTTCCTTCAAGGAACTAGGGTTATATGCGTAACCATGAGGAACTCGAGCTGCGTCAACGAGACGCTATGGGAACGAGATGCCCACGCCCCCAGACTTTCCAGTTCCCTGACCAGTGTGTGTTTGTGCACAGCTCAGCGAGAACAGAAGAGCCCGGAGTGGCTCGCAAGTCCAACCCAGAAAGAAAGGCTTTGGCCATGCCAGGTGCAAAGTCAAGATGTGTAGGGGCCACTGACAGGGCCTGAAGGTCACCTACTCTCCTCAGAGAACACAACGCTAGCAGTAGTGTGGTCTTTATCGTTAGCAAACGATCTGAGATCTCCTCTATGGGCTCAAAAGGTGGCCCACAGAGGGCCTCTAACACTACAGTCAGGTTCCAGGTTGGTACCCGGGAACGTACCGGAGGCCTCAACCTCAGCACACCGCGGAGCAAACGTATGACCAGGGATTCTTTACCCAATGTATGTCCACCGAGAGAGGAGTGGCAGGCTGATATAGCTGCTACGTAAACCTATAGAGTGGAGTGGGTGACCCCAGTAGAGAATCTAATCCGCAAGAATCCCAGCACTGTACCAACTGGGCAGTTGACTGCATCTTGTTGGTGTTCTCTCAGCAAGAAGTGAAAAGTTTCCACTTCCAGGCATACATTTTCCTCGTGGATGGAGCTCTGTAATCATACTCGGGCCGGCCAGAACAGCTCTACTAGCAGTAGACTGACCGCGTCCCGGTGCACTCTCTCCAGAACTCCTGGGAGCAGAGCAAGCGGCGGAAAAGCGTACAGAGGAAGCCTTGGCCACCTCTGTACCATGGCATCCAGCCCCAGCGGAGCTGGATGAACTAGAGAGTACCAAAGGGGACATTGCGCGTTCTCCCTTGTTGCGAAGAGATCCACCTCTGCCTTGTAAAATACTCTTCAGATCTGCTTCACTACCTCGGTGTGGAGCATATATACCCCGGACCTCGACAGGATGTCTGCTCCTACATTTAGATGGCCGGGAATGTAGATGGCTCTTAGTGAAAGGGATCTGTCCCGGGCCCACACAAGGATCTGGTGTGCCAGCTTGTACAAGGGGCGCGACCTCAGACCTCCTTGGTGGTTGATGTAAGAGACGACTGATGTGTTGTCGATGGGTACTAACACGTGTCTGTTTCTTATGTCTGTGAGAAAATATTTGAGTGCCTGGAACACTGCCAGCATCTCTAGACAATTGATGTGCCAAGTAAGATGGCGATCTTCTCACAGACCTCGGGCTGAGATACCACTCATGATCGCTCCCCAACCAGTGAGGGATGCATCCGTCGCTAGTGCTAGGTGGTGAGTCAGAGCTCCCAACACTGGGCCCGGTTTCGAGGCTGGCCTCTGGTGTTATTGGAGGAACAGGCAGAATGTCTCGACGCAGCCCACCCACAGGTGAAGCTGCGACCTGTCCCTCCTGAGAGCCTGGTTGTGAACATCTCGTCCCCGTTATGATGTTTTCGGACTGGGGAAACAGAGAGAGGTGTTCGCCGGAGACACCCCTCAGGGTGTTCTCCTGAGGGTGCGGGTTTGAGCAAGCACCGCACCCTCGGGTAAAGTGTGCTGTTCCCCCGCAGGGGCTGACCTCTGAAGCCATGAAACAGTGATCTCATGGCTTATTTTTCTGCGGGGCCTGTTTCAGCTTTTCTTTAAGGACAACCCTTGGGTCTTTCCTTTTTTTAGTTGGTCGCACGTAGTCAGCGGTTCTCCTGAGCTCTTCGATAGTTACACGCCCATCGTGTGCAGACACGCACCAGCCTGACCCCCTGCCGAGTCCCCCCTGCCTACCAATGCAGATGTAGTTCTAGTTGTAGATGTAGTTTAGTAGGCAGGGTAGGAGCCTTTAAAGTCGATGCCGATGCAGGGGAGAGATAGCCCGCGAGCGTCTGCTCTACCCGCAGCATCGACTTATAACCATTCTCGTTCATCCCTGTTATATTGCCGTAGCTTTGAGACGCAGAGATAAAGAGATGGGATGAAATCAGTTTCTTCCATGATCTACACACCTCCGTGTGAACATCAGGAAAAAACGGTAGGCTCCATCTTGGAGATGGGTTGCAGAGCGCGCAGAAACCTCTCATCGAGTTTGCTACGGTGCGTCTCGGATTTTGCTTCGGCTGGCCAATCGATCCTTAATTTGGCTACAGCACAAGTAACCACCTCCAAGAGCTCCTCATACTGGGGTGAGGAGGAGACCGTAGTCTCCTCAACACCCATTATCTTTTCACCCTTGAATGAAGAGAGGAGCAGCGCTGTGCCGCCCTGATGAGGGGAAGTAGTAGAATGCGCTTCTTTCCTCATCCGGCTAACGCCCGATCCTTATGCAGAGGAGTGAGATAGGAACTCATCCGTCTCAGACTCCTCGCGATCCAGATCGAGGCTCGCTTATAAAGGCTCCCTCCTCATTAAAGAGAGCCCTCCGGGAGCGAAGCACGCGCAGCGACATTCAGAGTGTGTGTATCCTCAGGGAGGATAAAACGTTTGCATGGCAGTGCACACACACTGGATTGTGAGCTGCTCTCACCCCAAATTTTGCTTTGTTTTTTAGATATTTTTCCTGACAAGGTTTGTTCTAAAGACAGAGACACACTTGGCTTTTGACACACACACAAAGAGCATTCCACGTGCTTATATGCTTCCTGGGCAGTGACGTCACCCACCTATGACATCCCAATTCCTCATTGGCTGATTCAACACACGGTTCAGAGCCGTCACGCTGAGGGCGTTCCCCATTGGTCTCCCCATTCGCCCATTGGGCGTTCTACAGCATTGGTCTCAAATTCAACTCCTGGAGAAGCCCTGCAGAGTTTAGCGCCAACTCTAATTAAACATAGCTAAGCACAGTCTTCATGGTATGGTATGTGTGTTGGAGCACACTGAGAAAGAGTTTGACACCCCTGTGGTAATAAAATGTGACAAGAACAAGAGTTAAACCGTGTCAGAATTATTATTTTATAGAAAGTTACCATGGTCAAAGTGTCAAATCAAAGTTTTGACAGGAAATGAACATGGAGTATGAATACAGTAACTGTTAGGTAATGTAGTCTGATGTGTGTGTGTGCTGTACCTGTGGAGGCAGGAACCGCTGGCTGGCAGTAAGAGCCTCGTCGAAGGGTTGAGTTCGAACATAAGAGCTGTGGAAGGGTTCGGTAAACACCACACCTCGAGAACAGAAGACGTCCCTCATCGGAGTACCAACAGACACAGTCTCCTGTCAATTACAGCACACTCATTAAGAGGAGCAGATCTGCAGGTGAGGACTTTATGATTGTTGGGTGAACTATTTCTTTAACACTTTTAGTAAAACTGATATAAAATTCTGAAGCTCAATCACAATTAGAGATGATTAACATGTTAACACACAGAGTATTCATGGTTTGAATCTTCAGCTTGACCTGGTTCTGCTGTACCTGGAATCTAAAATCCTGAAGTTAAAAAGCTCTCGGGCATTAAATGAATCTTCTGCTGAAATACATGTAAGCCAGTGTGAGTGTACGAGCACCAGCAGAGGGAGCTCTGAACCAGACCTCAAACACACCACACACACACACCAGACCCTCCACAGCATGATCTGACAGCGTCAGTCTTTACCTGCATGATGCCTCACACACACACACACACACACACACACACACACACACACACACACACACACACACACACGCACACAGCCGCCTGTGCCAGAGCATGTGACACACTCACATTACAAAAAAACAGAAAGAGGAAATATCACATTGACACGGAGTAACACTGAGAGTGTGTGTGTGTTTAGTCATATGAGTGGAAGTGTGTGTCCAGGTCTGTTTATATGTCTTTGCTTCAGTAATGAAAGTCCTTTGGTTGCTAAGAGACACTTCCTGTGAATTCCCTCACACACAAACACAACTCTCATTTACTTGTGTACACACACTTACTCTCACACAAACACACTTACATTTACTGATTCACATTCACACCCACTCACTCTCACACATGTTGATTTTGATGCAGATATAAGAATTTTTAGCCAGTTTAAGGATATAACATAAAATATGGTGTACAGAAATGAGAAGATGCACATCAATCTTTAAACGCATTTGTGCGCTCAAACGTTATTTTTCAACTGATAAGAAAATATATACAAATAAACTGATGGAAACACATTTACCGAATGAATTCCTCAATGCCATGTGACTCTGTCACTGAATAACTGGACTGTCTCCCTGTTCCCAGAAACATACTGATAGTTCAGCTGAAACATCCTTCAGACTAACTCCAGAAATCAGGTCTGAATGTTGTGAATACTGTGGCCTTCATCAAGTGCGAGCAACTAAACACTTGCAGATCTGTCATACTTTCATCATATTGAATTTAATAGATGATGTGTAACCTGCCTAATGTCTGTTATAACACCTATTTCATGTTTACTGCCCGTGCTCACACACACACACACACACACACACCGCTTCATCTACAGAGAGTAAAGCAGATCTGCTGAGTCCGGCTCTGATGCACACGTACACAGAGCAGAACTCCCAGCATCCCCTGCGGCGGACAGAAGCTCTACTGTACCCCGCTCACCTGCTGCTCTGACACAGACACACGTGACTGGATGCGGCTCTGAATCACCATGGAGACATGCTAACCGCAACGCTCCTGCTGCCTAGCAACAGGCGTGTGATTGGGCCAATCGTGGCTGATCTACACGGCAAAGGACAGCATTTATAGCTCATGATCTGTGAATGAATCAAACACAGCCCTGCAGGAGACAGACGAGATCCTGAGACTCCTGAACCACAGCACCTCAGCAGAGCCACTGAAGGATCACATTTACATTTTGATTAGCTTTTATTTCAGTTATTAATCTTATTTCAGCTGCTTGCCAAAGGAACCTTCATCATTTTTTGCTTAGCTTATGTTCTCAGCCTTTAAATATTATTGTATAGCTTTATTTTAATTAACAAATGTTTGGAATAGCTTTAGTTCACAATAATAACAACCTGTAGCTGTGCTGCACTCTTCAACACACACCTCACAGGACCAGCGAGAGACACACGTGTGATCATGAGTCCACTCACAGAGGAATCATGGGTATCCATGGCTTCAGACACACTCGTCAATGAACACCTGTGTGTGTGTGCGCAAGTTTATGAGGACACAGATGTGTGTAATGACATGGGTATGACAGGTATTACAATATGAAGGTGATTTTTGAGGACATTTTCAGTGTCCCCGCAATTTAAAAGACTTAAGAAACATACTGAATGGTGTTTTTTTGAGAATCTAAAAGTGTGTAGTGTTTCCTGTAAGGGGTAGGTTTAGGTTTAGGGTCAGTGTAGGTCAATACCACATACAGTCTGTACAGTACAGACCCCAGAACACATGGAGACACTACAGGAGTGTGTGTGTGTGTGTGTGTGTGTGTGTCCCTCACCTGTGATAAGGACTCTTCAGGAGCATCCGTGTCGGTGTAAGGTGATCCTCCTGCAGGTGAACATCACACATTCAGATCAACCAGAATCAGCTGTACTGTTAAAATCATTTCTAGCTTTTACCGCGGTAAGAACTCGGTAAGTGTGGTAAAATCGCTGTGAGTGGCATTAAACCGCAGCAGCCCTGTGACGCCAGACAGGCCGTCCAGCACAGCTCTGATCACACACTGATCAATCTACACGGCAGCAGCTGTCGGTCTTTAACTAGCAGCATCAGCTCATGGGTTTTCTGTTGTCTGCAGGACTTTTATTTTGACACACAGGATACTCCCAGTCACTGATGAACTGCTGCTGTGTTCAGTAACAGATTTCTTTTTTTTGATAAAGGTCTATTTTTTTCATTTGTTTTCATACAGAGAGAGTGTGTGTGTGTTAAAGAGTGTGTGTGTGTGTGAGAGAGAGAGACTGTGTGTGTGTGGACGGGTTTATGTGGTTTATGAGGACACAGATGTGTAAAATGACATGGGTATGACAATATGAAGGTGATTTATGAGGACATTTTCAGTGTCCCCGTAATTCAAAAGGCTTAAAAAACATACTAAATGGTGCTTTTTGAAAATCTAAAAATGCACACAGTTTCCTGTAAGGGGTAGGTTTAGGTGTGGGGTCAGTGTTGGGCAATAGCACGTACAGTTTGTACAGAATAAACACCATTACGCCTTTGGAGAGTCCCCATAAATCACAAAAACCAACGTGTGTGTGTGTGTGTGTGTGTGTGTGTAAGAGTTTGTGAGTGTGTGCGTCTGCAGTGTAGTGTAGAGAACAAGTTCTGACATTCAGAC
>JAUCMT010000036.1:16215835-16226002 GCA_032357475.1 Enteromius thamalakanensis
AAAAAAAGTACCTGGAAGCCGGTACAGGTACAACTTTTACACAGTGGAAAACCAAACAGAGCCGAGTCGAGTCGAGCTGAGGCGAGCTGAGGCAAGCTGGTACTGTGTAGTGGAAAAGCGCCATATATACAGGCTCACCCTGTAGTATTATGTGAACACCTTTTATTTTGGATTCAATCCACGCTTGATATAATCATGCTGCAGTTTCACCGTCTGGAGATCTTTAAAACAGGATGGATTCTGATTGGCTGACAACAAGTTTATCATTTATCTGCTGGACAAAACAAAACAACACACACAGGTAAAGTGCTTCCAGCGCTCTTATCAACAGCTGTGGTGTGCACTCTTGTGGAATCTTTATCATTACAGTTATTGTCCTCATGGTGAACAAACTCCAGACCAATGTCTTGAACCAACCACTGGATCACAAAACATCACAACTATTTCTTCAAGACCATTAGGAATATCCCCCAGAAGGAAATCAGCAGGATGAGCATCTGCTGTTCTCTAACGGGTCCTGTACTGCTCAGCTTTACTGAACACACACACATAATGTAGTCACACAAACTGAGCAGGAAGTCCCTGATATGGACAAAGCTATCCAGTGATCACTGAATACACCGCACAATGGACGACACCTGAAGACAATAAACATACAATGACACAAAATTAATGGTTTATCTTTGTACTACTGTAATTTTTATGAGGAATGTATATTTAATGCTAATTGCCAGCCTTCATCGCTGTATATAACGCTCTCATCCTGTGATGTGAAGCACACCTTCTTTCAAACACAACTATGTGTGAGATTTCTGCAGTTCTTTGGTAAATATATCATTTAACAGTAACAGATCAAAACCATCCGAAGAGGAGAGATTATATTTCTGTACTGTGTCAAGTGAACACATTTAACACTTACTGTAAGAGTAAGAGAGGAGTAAAGCGGCAGTAGTGAAAGATCAAACGGCCAGCAGTAATTGTGAGAGGAGACGTGTCAAGACGTTTCTGATCAGTCTGAGAGATGCACAATAATATAAGATGACTTCTCATCCTGTTAAATCTCTTCTCAGAGTACAGAAGCGATGTTTTCCTTGCTTCACCTGCTCTCTCGTATCTACTACAGACTCCGGCCTGACTGAGTTTCGCTCTCTTGGGTTTCTACACTCTTCGGCTGCGCTACTTTCTGTTCCTGAACAGGATTTAAGCTAGATTTGTGTATTCTGGTGTTCATCACACCGCCTGTTTACACTTCAAACCTTCTAACAATTTAATCTGGACTACTACATGCTCAATGTTTTCATTCTTTATCATTCGGCCCATTACTGAACATTAGAAAATTCAAAGGAAAGATTTAATAAATCTTAATTCATTACATTTAAATGTACTACATTTAAAAACACATTATTAAAATAAAAAGTTATAGTCAAACTGTATTATTTGAGCTAACAGAAACAGTTGTATATTTTAACAAAGAATAATAACTTGCATAACAAATGTAGATTTCTATTAATTTATTACTGTTATTGTAGGACGGCTCATTGTTAATGTTAGTGCATTAACTAATGAGGATATTGTAAAGTGAAACAAGAGCTTTCGCTGTAATAATGCAAGGAATGTATAAATCTTGAAACAGTCATGCACTTTGTTTGTTTTTAAACACTTAAAAAATAAAACATTATATATATATATATATATATTAAAATGAGAAATCTTTAGTTTTTGCAACACGTGAGATGGATTGATGGAGTATGTAATGTGTCGCACTATTTCTTTCTGATCAGAACTATTAATGTTTTTCTCACACTAGTTAGTTAGTTACGTCTTTTACAGTATGTCACCAGCTCCTCTAAACCAGCAGTAACATGACTCATAAACAGACGCATCACAAACTTCCTTCAGTCTCTCACACACACACCTCAGTATTTCCTGTTTGCCAAGGGGACAAACACTCGAGCTCAAACAGAACAGGACAGAAACGGAGCTGATCAGCTCACATCCCATGAGCTTCAGGAGTTAGATTAACTATCTATCTCAAAACACAGACAGGAATCAACAATTATGTAACATCGTCATATTATTGATCTTCAACACTCAACATCTTTCTGCCCCTAAAAGGAAGTGAGAAACATGAGTCACAGAGCGAAGCACTGACGCGTCCAGTCCTCCACAGCTCCTCTAACACCTGATCTGGTCAGAGACACACACACATTATCCTGATCATTATCTTCATTAAATAATAAAATATGACAAGTCAGTTCAGTGTGGGTTGAGGGCAGATTTCAGCGGTAAGACAGCTCTACAGGACACAAGAGAGTCCTGGTTCAGATCAAGCGCTGTTTTCATCTGACACTACAGAACGAAAGGAGTGTTTCAGTTCCTGAACAGACGCACATGTGAACTCGTCTCACGTCATTCGATGCAGGACAGATGTGCTTTCTCTCATGAGGAAGTGTGATCCGAACTTACCAGAAGTGTCATCTACATTTCTGCATCTGTTCAGGACAGCAGCAAAAGCAGAGGCTTGAAGAACCTCCTCGTGAGATCTCAGACACATGCTCTACACCTGAAACCAAAGACATGAGAAACAGAACCGCTGGACCGGAGCTCAGATGATCAAAGATCCTGTCTGACAAACACAAGCTCATAAAGTACAGCTTTTATTTTCAAGCTAATCTCCAGCTTGATCGGATACAGGCTTACAAAAACACGTCTCTTAAATCTAGTGAAACGAGAGCAGCTGACGCTTGTTTGCCGTATTTTCAGGTACAGGTCAACGTGGTTCCTGACACCCTGATTTCCAGAAAACAAATGTGCCATATTAAAAAAGAATGTATAATCAAGTACCAAAAATTAAATTAAATTTGAGTGACATTTTCACTGGTATCGGTCCTGAATACAGAAGGCAAAACCTGCTGTCCAAGACCAGCTCAATAACACAGTCCAGCCCACAGGAGATCAGCCGATTATCTATCGTTAGCGATCATGAAATCCCAGAGAATATCGAGTTAATATCGCACCCCTACAGAAATACACAGAATGTGAGGAATATGAAAAGCTTCAGATGTTTTCTGACTGGACAGGCCTAAACCAGCCCTGACAGCAGCACAAAACACTCTCATCCAGTAATCAATGTTAATCATTTAATAAATGAAGTTTGCTGAATGTGCATTACGCCGTTTGATGCTAAACACATGCAGTGCTCATTAGTAACGCTCTGCTGTCTGTCAATCACTTTTCATCTAATTCATGTATGGTTTCAGAGAGTTGTTTCAAAGCAACTAATGATCAGGACTCTTTCATTCCTGACAATTCAAAACGAATAATTGTGATTTGCAGCATAAAAAAACATTAATTTTACCAAAATAATTTACAGTAAAAAAAAGAACCAATTTCTTAAAACTATGTGATTAAATTAGGAAAACATTTAAAAAGTCAAGTATATTTAACATTTTGTGTTCTCCATGCCTGTCATTAATGTTTATGATTACTCACTGATTGACTTAATGCCAATTAATTTCTGGAAAATGTCATTCCTAAACTATGTGTGTGTGTGAATGGACACGCGGGTTCTTTATGAATGGAGGCGGGTCACGTGAGCAGCGCAGCTCCGTCTCTCCCGCGCTGTCCGCGAGCGGCGCTTCAGAAGCGATCATCCGCGCAAATACCGCCTAAAACAGCGAACAATCCGCGGAAAACCGTCGCGGAGCACAGAAAGCCGCGCTCAGCTCTCGCCTTTCGGACATTTTTATGAATGAGGCTTGTGACGATTGAGAAAACATGGCGTCCTGCGCTCTGAGGCTGCGTGTCAAACCCTCACACATCCTCCCTAGATAGGCGGCACACTAGTGTTAGAGACACGGCCTGACACTGCGCTAATGGAGCTCAGTAAATAACACTACATGGAGCGTTAAACACCTCACATATCCCACACAAACTTACAGCAGAAACAGTAAGAGAGCTGACCAGCAGTACTCAAATCTGACTAACTTAACCTCTGTGTTTACTACACATCTATTACATAACTTACACATCACATTCATTATTCATAGTCAAAATAACTAATGACTAACGTTAATAACTAGACTAATGGACAGCACAGCTGTAGCCATGCAATATATAAAGGGCAATAAAGGCGACTGTTGTAGTTTTTTCGAGAGTTAAACACACACAAGCTGAGGATATAACACAGACACACTCACACTCTTCTATGTTGTGCAGGCATTTGCGCGTGTGTGTGCGCGCTCACTTACTCGCTGTTTGGATTTGATTCTTCGTTCATTTTTTCTCACGGGGATCCAAATCCTGGAAATATGATCGAGCTCGCACTCACTGCGGGGAAATAAAGCGCAAATATCTCCATTTTCACGGCGAGAGCAGCACAGAAGGCCGTTATCGTTTCTGAACAGCAGCAGCGCTCCGGTCCGCAGTCGAGCCCAAACACGGGATTCAGAACGGGAAGGGTGTGTGGAAGCGGTGAAAGCGACACTTCCATCCATCTGAGCGATAAATCACATCCAGCGGGGAAACCATCGGCGTCTTCCTCATCCTGACCCGACAAAAAATCCCGAAATCCCAGCGAGAGCGAGTTTGGAAAACCCTCACGATGACTTCACACGGCAGGATCCAGCGACGAACCGAAGACCCCGCTGCTGTGCGCTTCCTCAGCGCGGAGGCCAAACAAAGTCTCGGATTGGGACGGAATGCGTGACAAGAACGCGGCGAACGATGGGAAATCTTCCTTGGAAGTTTGGGGATCTGCTTTACGCCAACTCCATTTTCAGCGCAGGCGAATCACGTCGGAAAACTGGGCGGAAGAGCGGATGGACTGAGCGCATGAAGGCAGATCCCTCCGCCGCTCGTTCCATCCAGCCGGCCTTCATCCTCACGCGCGGGGTGAATGACTGACGTGATCCGTTCACCTGCGCCGACTTGTATATGTTACCCTGGGATACAACTGTTTGAGAAGCTGCAATTTGACTCTGAGGGTGCAAAAAAACAAACCAAAACAAAAAAACAAACAAACCCAAACTAAAAAATAAACCAAAAAATATTGAGAAAATTTTGTCTAAATTAATGTTCTTAGCAATGAATATGACCAAAGTCTCTTAAAGACAAGTCATGTCACTAGGCGGCCATCTTTGAAACGACTCTTGGGCATCCAAGTGCAGCTCCTATCTCTTTGAATGGGAAAACATCCAATTCTCCAAAACCTTTCACTAAGCTTACTATTACATTTCATATCTGAAATCACTAATAAAATCACATAGCGTTATAAAAAAGCTTATTTCTCAGGCTATTTAGAGGGCTTCCTTGTTACACGAGGGACACGTCTGGGGTATTCTATAGTCTTCCATATCACTAACCAAAAATTCAGTTTTTAAATAGCCTATTTATGGTAGGAATTTTGCCAAATATCTTCACGAAACATGATCTTTACTAAAGGTTTTTATCATAAAAGAAAAATGGATGAATACAATGTATTGTTGATATTAATACAAAGAGCCACTTGCCTTTTAACAGAGACCCCAGACGAGGTTTGAGTTCAGATATACACTGCTAGTGCAGGGAGAAATGAGTCGATTACGTAATTTAATTACAAATGTAGCTGTAAATGGTCAGTTAATGCAGTTAATGGGACAAAAAGTGTGTAACTAAATTAAAGTTACTTATGAAAATGTTAACAATTACAAAAGCAGTTTTCTCTAATAATTGAACACACATACATTTTTTAATTGATTGAATTCATAAAATCCAGCTCCAGGGTTTTGGACACAGAATTGGATAGGTTTATGTATATGCTTTATTTTAACTACATGATGAGATTCCAGTGTCTCCTGTCATTACTATGCAAACATTTGATTTCAAAAACCCTATCATAGCTACTATATCTATATAGTTGCCCTAATTTGGCCTGGATCAACATTCCTGTCCAAAAATATAGACTTATCCCAATCCCTACCGCTAAAGCCATACCCAAAACTTATGCCTAAAATCAGTGGGAAATGATAGCTGATTAACAAGGGTGTAGAAGCACCTAACCCTGATCATACGCCAGGTTTCCTGAAACATTATCCCTCAAATCTGATGGGTTGATTGGACTGTTGTTCAGGAACATTTTGTATTTGGTGAAATCATGCTCACCATATCTATATGATCATATCTATCTGCATTAAACATCAAAACAATCTCTAAGTTAAAAGTCTGATTTTGTAGTGTCTGTTCTTTAAATTGAATGGATTGTAATCTTAATTCAAGAGATGAAGTCTTCCAGTCAGCAGTACTGCAGGATTGACCCAGCCTGCTTTCTGTGAAGATGATAAACAATTTGGTAAGACATTTAGAAAAGTTAAAAAATCAGATGTAGTCAGTTACATTGCTTTAATAAAGTTACACACAGTCTGTAATCTATTACATTCCCAAAGTAACCTTCCCAGCATGCTTCAGAGCCCTGTTGATGAATCTCAGATGATATGACCTTTAACCGTGTGTTCACTCATTATCGCTTTGAGTCCAAGCCGAATATGAATCAAATAAGGATCTGAGTTGTAAAACTAAAATGATTAGTCAGTGGTCGGTTACGTAAGAGTTTCTCCAAATAGAAAAAGCTTAATTTTTCTCGGTCGTCATGGAGACAGGATGTTGTTTAAGAAGCTTCTTTGTGTTTCTCTACAGCCAGAGCACACATCTCGTATAGCAGCAGTCATCTTCACAGCAGGTTTCTTCAGCTGTATGAGTCTTAAAGAGAGCGTGTGAGTCAGGTGATCCGCTCTGCCTCACATCTGTAGGGTATGTGGATGTAGTGTGTGTGTGTGAGCAGTACTTTCAGACAGAGTGGGAATTTCTGCTCTGAAGCTCATGCTGTGTCGAGTGTATCTCCTTCCCTCTGTGACCTTTAGTCACTCAACAACACGTCCTGAGCTTCAGTCTTGAGGGCAGTGCTGCGGCCGGCTCACACAAACACACACACACTCTCGCACACACCAAGAGGAAGTGCACTCTTCTGAGAACGGTCAAATGGAAATCCCCAAAGGAGCCCAAACACACGACAGCATCTGCGTCTGCCCGAAGACTCTTCATATCTCAGATGAATGTAAATCATACGTGTACGCTTCTATTGCCTGCAGGTCATTTTCAGGATAACAAATGCTATAAATTCCACCGGCAGTTTTGAAACCGGACATGATGATCAGACGGGCGAGAGCAAAGGTTCTTGTCAGATTTGAAGAAGCAGATACGGCATCTCAGATGGAATCTTCATCAAGCACACAGCAACATGTCAAACCATCACATTTCACATCATTATTGGGGGCTTTAATAACGTAACTGCACTCAAAAAAATGATTTGTTGGACTTACATAAAAATAGAGTGTCAAGTGGTTCCACGCAAGCATGTTAAATAGTTTTAACAAGTAACAATATAGTTGAATGAACAAAAGAATTTCTGGTAAAATTGACAAAATATTCCTACGTACATATAACCCATTCAGATTTGTCAGTAGCACATTTTAGTTATAAGTACATTTTATGTAGTAATGTTATGTTACAATTATGAACTTTTAGTATGTAAGGTGAACATGTTTTTTTATTGATTTTATTAACTTTGTGTTTGTTCTAGAAGTGTAAAACTTAAATAATCAAGCACATTTTTAGAAACAAAAATAATTTATTTTCTTTGCAAAGTTTTGCAACATACAAGTTCTACGGAATTGTAAAACAATTGCAATTTCACAGGTCCTTTGAAACAAACATGCTACAACATAAAAAAATTTACATTAACCATTCTTGCTAAAGGTCTTTTATAGGGATAGTTCTCCCAAAAATGAATAAACTCGAATAAACTCCTTCAGTAGCTCCTCCCAAAAAGTCAGACCCATTTTACTGATTAACCTTAAAAACAGTTAATACTAACTTATATTCTCCTGAATGTAATCATTTTAGATGGTTTCTTTATCTGACGATATCATTTCATTCATTTAGGATTCTGGATTCTTCAACATCAGTGTGAATGTGCCTGAGAAGCGGAGGACAGCAATAAAGTACTGGAATAACTACCTTCCTTCTTTAGTAAAGTAATATGGAATTTGCAAATGCTTTTATCTGGGTGCTTTTTGGGAGCTTTTACTTGAAAGTTTTGTTCTGTTTTTTATAGAATTTCCATAGTCTCTGTGTTAACATGATTTACATGTTACAATTATGTTTTATGAGTTCACATTCTGTTCTTTATGCAAATCAAAGCAAGCATCATTCCGTAAAAGTCATATTCAGTCTGTAGAGGGAGGAGCTACTAAAGAAGTTTAGTGACACTCACTGCTGAGTTTCAATAAATACTTCACTACGGAGTAACAGCTTCATTTACTTTGTTACGAAACATTAAACATTATCGAGACCTGTGTCAGGACACCATTATTATCATAGTTCAGTTATGGAACTGTTTCAGAAACTGATGAAGAAAATGTTTATTTTCACCTGTCTGTGTTTCTGGACTTTGACCGGTGAGTATTTTTATGGCTTCTGTTCAATTTATAACATTTGAACACAAATAAAATTCTGCCATTTATTATTTTACTCATAACATATTTAAGCTGTATCAGAATAATAATATCCTCAGATATTTTTGTTTTAATGTTGCTGTCCCTTTCAATGGAATTAATCAAGTGATTTTTGTCATTACGACTTTTTAAATACTTTTGAAATGACAGAAATGCCAAACGTGGTGAATCTTCATGCTCTGAGTAAATGTTGTGTGTTGATCAGGTGTGTTTGGTGGTGATGGAGTGAAGTCAGTGTTGGTGACGGAGGGAGATTCAGTTACTCTTGATGTTCAGAAAGATGATCAGATAGAGTGGTATTTTAAACACAACAGCAACAACAACAACATTCTCATCGCTCTAATCGACACACAGAACAAAAACACACTTCTTGATAAAGCTCTTGGCGGGAGATTCAGAGACAGACTGAAGCTGGATCACACTGGATCTCTGATCATCACCAACACCAGAACCACAGACTCTGGACTTTATACAGTCACCAGCACCAACTTACAGACGCCACTCAATATATTCAGTCTTACTGTCTACGGTGAGTAGAATGTTTTATATAGACATTCATCTTTTTACTGTCATAAATATTAAAAATATTGTAAAATGAATTAATTTTGTGATGAAACCGATTCATTTGTGCAACACATTCAGTCCTAATTTCTATGGTATTCAGAATATTTACCCTGTTTGTTTTAATGGTACATTTTTCAACTTTAACAGTCAATTCCTGCATATACATGCATCTTCACTGGAAATGAAGCATACTAAGACAAAATAATGATATTTAACTCAAAATCTGAATGCTTTATTTTCACATAATTTCTCATCATTCTAAACAATAACATTTTTCAGTGTCAATGTTGTCTGCTTGCTGATGTAGGGAGTGAAAACTTTTCCAAATTAAATAATTCCTGATGAAACCAAAAACCTGCCATGCAATAAAACTAATCTGAGAAAAGAATCTTCAAAGAAACAAAGGAATTCAAAGAGAGCAAATAACACCTTCTCTCATTGTTCCTTTATGACCACCTTTTTTTTTTTTTTTTTGAATGATTATCCATCTCCGACCAGCTGCGAACCTGGGGCACGGGATTGAAGACCCAAAAGAACTTTATATTTTTACAACTGATCTCAAAATCTCTGGGTCTTAAAGGGAAGTTGCAAATCAGTCGGGGCGATTCTGTAACAATCCCGTAGTGTAGTGTGAGCTCTTACACTCTCCACTATTTATTTTTTAAAGGTCACGTATGCAGTGCTTTACTATATCACTAAAGTAATGTTATACTAAAGTTTATTTGTGTTTTAATTAGAACTGAATTTAATTCTGAATTATTTTCAGAAATTTGTTTATGTAATTGGCATGATACAATTTTGCCTTATAATAAATTGTTGTATTTGATTCATCCTGGATCTAGAAATAATTGTATTAGATTGTGCTAAATGCTGTGTCTTAGTTTACCAGTCTTTGTTTCTCATCTACTTCTGCATTTATCTTCTCTAATGGTTTCCAGTTCATCTCTCTGTTCCTGTCATCATCAGTAACTCTTCACCATGTTCATCATCATCTTCATCGCAGCAGAATTGTTCATTGTTGTGTTCAGTGGTGAATGTGAGTCATGTGACTCTC
>JAUCMT010000036.1:16231112-16253992 GCA_032357475.1 Enteromius thamalakanensis
TCCAATTCACAATCTGTGAAGTTTCTCTTCTTGCTTGCTTGCTTTTGCCATTGCTTTTCATTTGATTTTGACAAAGTTGCGTCATTAACATATTTATACGGGGGAGGAGGAAGGGAGGGGTTTTGGGCTCGTGCATGTGCGCTCAATTTCACGTTAATTCAGATGTACAAAGAGAATCTGCGTGGGTTTCCACGTACGCAGTGTTTCATACATCTGAATTTTTTTGTGCGTACGCACATTTCAAGGATTGTCCGTACGCAATGTTTTAGTAATAAGTCTACGCAAGTCTTTGTACATGAGGCCCCTGGGGAGTATGGAGGAGAGGGGGAGGAGCCTAAGATCGAGATACTGAGGGAAGGAGTTCTGGGAGTTGCTTGGATCTGATAGGGTGAGGATCTAATAGTCTAATGAGTGAATAATTTCCTACATGTGCTCCTCCCGAAATTAGTTTAGCAACATCATTAGTTGCATAGCAGCCTTACTGTTACATTCAGGCCAGATTTACACATGACTGGGTATGTAGAGAAACGAATATTTCCTCCCCTTCGTTTTCAATAATAACGTTGTGCACACAACATAAAACCCGCATTAATATACCGTCGTGCACCATGATAACTATGCCAAACCTATGGGCGGCAGTATAGGGAAAAGAATAAAGCAATACAAGCCAATCAAAATCCTCAGAATAGACACCAACGAATAACACGAGCGACTTCCAGTTCCTTTTAAAACAGCAGACATGGCGCGAGGCGTTGACGTTAAGCATTTTCTGCTGCATAATGTGACGTTTGAGAAGCTAAAACCCTGTTTCTCCCACATAACCAGCGTTATCAGAAATCTCCACTTTGGCTGGAGTTTTTAGAAATAGTCGTTTTCTGCGATAAAAACAGGGTTTTCGTGTAAATGAGAAGCCGAACTGCAGGGAAATATCTGCGTCTTCCCTTCGTGTAAACGGGGTCTCAGGAGAAGGCTATCAGTGGTCACTACGGCTGAAATGTAGAGTAAAAATCAAGCAGTTATCAGTAACTAGGGTCATCTGAAGAAAACTGACCCTGAGGTGATTAACCCTGACACCGTCCCATCATGCACTTTAGAAGAGTTCAGTACGAGCCATTTAGACTAAGCCTTGCTTTGTGTTAGTTATAGGGTGAGTGAAAAAATAAATATGGAAGGCCTGATCAACACATAGAGTAGATGAGATCCTGTTTGCTGTTCAATCTATAGAAATACCCCCCCAAAAATAAATGTTTAAAAAGAGGAAAGAATGGAACTGCTCCAAAAGCCATGATTTCCCTCCAAACCTGACCAGCCAGAACCAGTCTGACCAACAAGTTGACCAAGTGGTTAACATTTCAGAACAGACCAGCCTACAGTTAGATGACTAACTTTAACACTGGTTTATAAGCATTTTATGCAAATGGCCCCAGATCTTGATTTGAAGTCTTAAAAATACAGGTGCTTCACAATCATATAGAAGAATATTTCTGTTTCATAAAAGCTTCTTTTTTGGTGAAAGAAGTTTCTTGTGACACATGACCCGGCCCAACTTATAAAGAAGCCCTGTCTTTTTCCACGAACTGGAACGCAACCGGTTTTATTTGAAATAGTAAATCTGTGAGCGTGACAAAGCGAGCGCTGACCCCAGGAGCCTCATTAAAACTAGTTCAGGGACTCCTCTGCAGGATCTTCACCCAGAAGTGCTTCTCTTCTGATAAACACATAGTGCTCACGTCCCACCGGCCCGCGCCGTGTCTAAACGCACACTTGTCTGAGCGCGGCACTACAAGGGCTGCTCGTCTGAGATCTCTGCGCGTTCCTCATACCCTCCAGATTCTCCAGACGCCACGCTCAGCTTCACAGGAAGACACGCTCGCTATCGGAGGAGGATGAAACAGCCGCGCCGTGTAAAGCAACGCATACATACTGTTCTCTTTCAGCTATTCTTCTGGGCTTTGTCATTTTGGGTTTGATTTTTCCAGGTGTTACGCTCAAAGGAAACTGCCGCGACTAATCGCTTCAAAGAGCCGCGATCCCGTGTTTCTGGAAGTCCCGCCGCTGTCTGGAGGAGCAGAGATCCTGAGCATCTTCTCATTATGAAGCCTCTGTGAAGAGCACAGTGAGCTGGGACGCCCGACACTCGTCCTTCAGACAGAACTGCAGGTCAGGACTGACCGCATCAGATGCTTGATTCACTGCTCAAGGACTGGTTTTTACTGCTAAAATAACCAGAAGTGAATGAGACCGGAGGTCTGACGCATTCAATCACAAATGGCCACAAGCATGTTGTGTTAAAAATAATGTGAGTATAACACGTTATGTTTGTGTAATAAGGACAGTTTGTGTGTTGTGGGCTGATGGGTTTAGTTGCATACACATTACAGACCTAACACAACTCTCAAACCTTCCTTAAAAAACAAACACAACAAAACATCCGTGATCTTCTGAATGAATCATGTTCCCAGCTGAGAGCGTCCCTTGATGTCCCCAAACTAAGTAAACACACACACACACACAGTGGAAAAGTCAACAATCCCAGCATCCATCAGTTCCTCAGCCCTTAAGCGATCTGAGGAAGACTGAAGCGCTTCTCTTCTGGTGTTTTGAATGTTCTGTTTTGTCTTGAGAGTCTCAGAGCAGATCTTATAAATACGGCGGCTGACCTTTGACCTCTGCTCATCTAGGCCCAGACTCACAGCATGAGCTCCAGCTCGGCAGGGTTTCACCTGTAACTATCCAACTTACTAGAAAATTAAAAAGTATCATCAGAAAATAGAAAAATATATAACGTGTGAAATATGTAATGGAATCAGAATAAAATCATTAGACTATTCCAAATGTTTACAATGAGAAAAACAATGTGCAGTTTAAAACAACGGACACTGACACAGGCAAAAATAACACAGATATAAAAGAGCCAAAGAAAAGAACAAAATATCTCGTATAATCATTTGTGGGAAAATCAGAACCGTACTCCATAATTATTCACGTGCAAAGGAGAATCAGTGACTTCCGAAATATATCTGAAATGTCTGTATATTGTAAAATATGCTTGAATGTGTAAGTGTGTTTTTATGTAGATCAGATGTTCTGCTAATAACACAGCCCTAGACTTCTGCCAAAACACTACAGACAATTATTGGATATATTATGTATGTGTATGTATGTGTGTGTGTGTGTGTGTGCGTGTGTGTAAATATAAATATTATTTTCAGTATCAGTATTTTCTTTTAAGTCATTGTTCATTTTTGTAAAGTAGTTATAATAAACAGCACGTTATATAGTCAGCTGACCAATACTATTGAATAGGCACTGATAAGCCATGTGTAATCCTATAGTAATAATTGCTATGTATTATCTTTAGACTAAGTCTCAAGTCTCATTTATTTATAAAGCCCTTTATGCTACAATGTAGTCCAAAGGGCTGAATATCCAATAAAATCAAATAAAGTAATTAAAATAAATTACATACAATGACAAAGTCAAGAATTAAAAGCAACAGAAAAAAGATGCGTTTTGACACGGGATTTAAAAACCTCAACTGAGGAAGCAGATCTTACATCTGGGGGGAGCGCATTCCACAGTCTAGGACCAACCACTGAAAAAGCTCGATCCCCTTTTGTTTTTAGGCGAGTTCTTGGTACAAACAAATTGAGACAATTGTAATACCTTTGTGCTCTGCCAGAGTTCATCTTTAGTCTACACATCTCTCATTAATGTGTTACAGAATATTGTGAAAGAAAAAAATACATCTGGTTTTCATCTAATATTTAAAATGCTACAAAAATCACAAAAAGACTTTACCAGCAGTTTCTTTTTCTATCTATAGAATTTTGAACGTTATTGAAACATTATACGGATGCATATTCATGGAAAAGTAATCATATAAATCATGCTTGATTAAAAAGACTCTTGTGCACATTTGTGTGCTAAACAGTTCAGGCACTGTGTGAATCTGAAACACAATGAGTGTAATAATGAACAAGAGAGAGTGTAATCCTCCAGGAGTCCTCTGGATGGCGCTGTCTGTCTGTGCTTCAGTCGTCTCATCTCAAGTCCAGAGCCCCTCACACACACACACACACACACACACTCAAATCATGCTTTATAAGTGTCAAATCAAAAATAATTCAGACACCAGATATACATTTTGATTTTTGCTAGAGGTTGTAGGACACCATTGTTTATTTATGTAAGCAAAAACAGCAAAAATAAACTGTGACATATTATCACCAAACTTCTACAGCCAATGGACTAATGGATCAAAAATGACCTGAGCATGCTTTGCTTAAGTGTTTTTCTTAAATTGATAATGTGACATTTTTCCACCACAACAAAATGAAGCACTGCTTGATACTTGGTTGAGCTATGGTATTATCTAATAGTGTTCTTAAATTTAACATCTGACAGTTATTCAGCCCAATTCATTACATGCCTTTCTATCAAAGTTATCTGACATTCCCAAGATGGATTTGTTCTGACAGTTTAACTTCTGACTTCTAGAGTGAATAAACTGTGACGTAATGTGAGAAATGTTGAAGGCGTCTGAATAATTTGGCTGGACTGTCTGAGTTCAGAGTAAAGTGTTTATTAATGGTAATGAGTGTACAGTCACAGGTAATGTGGCTATGTTTTCTGTACCTGTCCTGCAGGAGCAGGTGGACGCGGCGCTTTGTTTTCACATCATTAATCATCCCTGAAGCCACACTTGAGCCTGTAATGATACGCACTGCACAATTGCCTTTCTTTGCACGGCTGCCAAATTGGAGGTGAGCGTCCGTAGCCAGACAGCGCTCCCATGTCCCCCGACTGTCTCATCATTTAGCTATTTATCCATCTCGGCCTCGACCGCCACCGCTTTCCCAGGAGGCCGCGGATTGTGCGGTCTTGGGGGGGCGGGGGTCGCTGGATCAGATTTGCTGCTCAGGGTTTTTGCCTTTGATTGTGTGCCTATAAGTTTGGGATTAAAGACAAATTTCCCACAGGGCAGTGCGGGATTTGCTGCTGCCGTTTAACTGTTTAACCTGGCTTACTCTGCTAGGAGGGGGCGAGTAGGTCGAATCCTCCGAGACCTGGGTGGGTTGAACCGGAGCCAGTCGGCGTCGATAAGAGCGGGTCGTGTGGGCTATCGGATCAACACCCCCCAAATCTGTACAAACAGAGCGCCTCCCTCGAGAGCGGCTTGATACAGTCACATCTCAAGATCACGTGCTGGGGAACTGTTTCCTTCAGTGGTGCCGTTAAAAAATGCTGGGTTAAACACAACCCAGTGCTGGGTAAACTCTGGATGAACCAGCGATTGGGTTACTTCTAAGAAGGCTGGGTTAAATATATATATAAGTTGGGTTTATCCATATTGGGTTGTATTTAGTAGTATACTAAATACGCTGGGGTGTACTTGCACAATCTAAAAAATGCTGGGTTAAATACAACTGGGTGAAATATATGTAAAAATACATTTTTCACCCAGCCTTCTGGGTAGTAACCCAACCACTGGGTCAAAACAGCCCAGTTGCTGGGTTTGTCATTATTTTACCCAGTGCTGTATTTTATTGAACTCTATTAACATTCTACTGACTATAAAATCTATCAAGATAAAGTATGAGCAGATATTGAGCAGATAGTCCAACACAGTCTTACAACCAATTTGTACGTATTTTATGAGGTGGCTAATTTGTACGAATTCTCACAACCTCATGTGATTTTGTACAATTTGTCTAAACTCCATTGACGGGTAGGTTTAGGGGCGGGGCTAGGTGTAAGTTATTTGTACAAGTTCATAAAAATTGTATGAATTTGAGGTTGTACAAATTCAAAATGAATTAACCGTTTTGTAAAATATGTACTAAATACCATGAGATTAGGTTGGACGATTGCTAGTTGACATGGAGTTACTTATCCACCTTATTCCTAAAAGTGGAAGTAAGTCTATGTGCAAGACTTCCAGTTCATCAGCCGCTGAAGGGAAATAACAAGAAGAATAACAACACGCCATTAACCGCAAAACTGTTTGTGCTAAAAACTTAATACACTAAAATAATATGGTTAGACACGCCAATTTGCAATATCAAGCAGCTAAAAATGGCTGAAAGCAAAACCCATAAATGTTCCAAATGGCCACTCCCATTTTTACATGAAAAAAAGGTGAATATTCAGCAGAAAGTCTGAAGTGTCTAGAACCTTCCCAGGTCTCCGGAGGGCGAATCTTAACATTTAACAGCGAGGGCACAAATTGACTAAAGACAATAAGCAGACTTCATTAACCCGGTTGAGGGTGATGAAGCAACCGATGCGTCTGGAAAAGCAGCTTAGCGGTGGGAAGGCGTGCGAGGGACCCTGTACCGGCGGGATGAGTGTGGCTTTCAGGATCAGCAGGTGCATCTCTGTTCTGTCACACACAGTCCGAGCAGATTACACAGATCTGAGGGAGTTTAGCCGCCCGTGGCTTCCTCCTCCCGCTCCACAAACACAAGCCTCAGGTGTGTTACTGGAGAACGGCCAGAGCTTTGATCGGTCTCCAGCGACGGATGCGGCCAGGACACATACTCACGTGTCATTACGACACAGTCAGTGCTATAACACATGCATACAAGAAGACAGACGTGGAGAGGTGGATCTCCTGGGATTCTCAGAATATACGGCATGACGCTATTGATCTTTAATTAAAGCCGCTCTTAACTGCAGCGGAGTGGACGAGAGTTAATTCATGAACTAGTGATAATATTTGTGCTCTGCATGAGGAGGTACATAAAAAGTTACCTATTGTCTGAGCAGTTTATCAGCGCGGTGATGGCGGAATGCTCCGCGCCACGCCTGGGACTTACAAGCAATAACTCAACATTATGGGTCAATTTAAAACCGGCCCTGCGCGCTGATTCTCAGATGTCCTTAGCTACCGAGCGATGCTGCCGCTGGATTACTGGAGGTCTGTTTGGATCGGGCTGACTATGACACACACACACACACACACACACATTCCTCTGGGGACGACGAGGAAGGGCAGAGGGTGTCTAGATATTGTGATTTCACTCTTTCTAGTCCTATTGATTTCTTCACAGGACGCAGCTATTAACATTGAACGCGTTCCAGAGGAGCTTGCGGCAGGTATCCAGGCGCTCGGAGTGTGTGAGCGCTGTGCTTTCATAATTAAGGTCAGGTGGGATGTATTAAAGCATTTGAGGTGTTAAAACTGGCGCTCCTCTGAGAGCGAGCTGGCATCGCTCACGCTTGTAAATTAGGCACGCTGGAAACAAGACTGTTTTAAGGAATGGGCTCAATATCTTCAACAATCTCGGGTTTTGATGATGACCTCACAAACCACTCAACCTGCAGCACTGGCCACGAACACAACGCATGTTATTAAGTGATGAGTGTCACTCCCCCAGTCCAACGGCAGGCACACCTGTCAGGTGACACACAAAGCAGCCAATGAGAGGAGGAGAAAGACAATTCAAATTCCTGCTAAGAAAGAGAAAAAAAAGCCTATGCGGTAACCATTGTTGTCAGATTTTAAATGTACCTCTGAAACATTAGCTTTACTTCGACTTCTTTTTTTCAAGTAGATGGAGCTGTAGCTGCATGAGCAAAAATGTCTCATTTATGGAAATGAACCACAAAGCCTTGTCTGTTTGGTTTTTCTTTTGCAAAAGCATTTAATTCAGAGTCAAAGTGCCACTCTTGATAATTTATCAACCACGGCATGGTCTCAAAAAGATGTTTAATGAAAGTCCCAGGGCTGTTTTAATGGCATCAGTTTCTGTAGGAAGCTGGACGTGAGGCTTGTGTTCTGGATCTCTGCAAATTTTACAGCCATTTTAGACAAACACAGTGAAATCAGTGGAACGCAGTGAAGACGTCAGTCAGATATATGGTAATGGCTGGAACGTCGTGTTTTTAACACCAGTATTTATTTGACCATTATGTTAAATTGTCCTCATAAAGCTTCACTTGGCAGCTCCAGCTTTCTGCTCTCCATCTATGAAGCTCTAAAGTGGACCGGTGGGAGAACAGTCCAACATGGCTGCTTTACTAAACAAATAATCATCACCCTTCCAACCGCCTTTGTGAGGCGGCGATAAAGTTTTCATTGTTGGGTTGAACGGAAAGATCCATGCTTTCCACAGACGGGGCTCAAAATAATTTTGGTTGAGCTTGATGAACGCAGTCAACACTGCAGTTGTTGAAATGAAATGAGATTATTTGCCCCCCTCCCCCCCTCTCCTCTGTGCTGAAGCTTGATGACCGGACTGGAAATATAAGTTCTCATTTTAATGCCCTCTTACTGTAAGCTTCTTGTTGAAATTGTTCTTGGGAAACGGAAAGATTGAATGTCATTATGCGTGATGTTAAACCCAGCCTATGAAATAATTCAGGAGCTATCACAGAAAGTATCTTACGCTCTCAGAGGAGGCTTTAAAAGACGATAAGGCTGGGATACAAACGCTAGCTTGAGTCCACGCAAACCAAATTAATCCAGCAATGCCCAGGGCCCGCAGGGAGGGGGCCGCTCTGTTAAGACCACCTTTATTCAGTGGCTCTCAGCCCCCAGAACTAAATGACAGCCGGAAAATCACAGCAGCAGGGTCGTGCATGGTGCATTATGGGCTCCACCACAGCGCCGGTACAGTAGCGCTCACAAAGAGCCGTCACAAAGAGCTGCTCTGACCAGATCCTGAAAAACACAATGCACCACGTAAAGGAATGCAACCACACTTACGGCTTTCTGATGCCATGTGTTTTCCTACGATTATATTAGTGTTTGTGACAAAAACATGTATGCATAATTAGCTCTTCTAGATGCTAAATCGTCAATGTTGTTCCATCTTCGCCTTGCATTAAAAAAAAAAAAAAAACTCTCACGCAGAGAGCCTTCTGGAAAGCGCAGCATTTCTGCTAACTTGCCCGTCTTCGGGCCCAGCATTTCTAACAGTAATTTACACCTATACAATTACAGTGCTCTGGAGAAGATATAGTGTCAGTCCCTTCCTATTTAACAGTGCGACCCGCCGCCCTCCGAGGCTGGAGCTGAACGAGTGTTTCCCTGATTAATGGTGGAAAGAGCCAGAGCTCCGAACCCTGCCAGGAGAGGTGGGCTGCTCTCAGCCTTTTTATGGAAATTAACCGCAAAACACAGCCAATTAGAAGTGTGTTATTTAGAGCGACTTTCCCCCCTCTTTTCATTTGGCTGAATAATGACATGGCGTGATATCCAAATCCTCTGTGGCAAATTAATGTGATGTTCGGTCTTTGCCAACTCCGGGATGCTGAAGGAAAGTTGTGCGCTTGCCGCCGTCTCTGACCGGACAAGATTCACGCGAGGTGCTAATGAATCAGACATGTCTTGCACTCATCACTGAGTGCAAAAAACATTCTCTCTCGGCCACAAAACATTTTTTATCAAAAGGCTTTAGAGGCACACAATGCGAAACAGTTACATTAAAGAGTGACGTTACAATCTAAAGCACTTCTGTCTGGAATTTTTTAAAGGTAAAAATCCCCTTCCCCTTTTCTATGTAATTAAAATGACATGATTTGTGGAAAAAAATCTCCTCTCCGTTGATTTCAGCGCAATGCGCTTATGCAAAAAAATGCGATTCCTCGTTTTTGTGGCACGTTGAGGAACTCGCGGGAAAGGACCCTGAATGTGCCAGAACACACTGTGGAAGTTTCAAAGGGCAGAGTCTCTAGGAAATCTGCTTTTTCTTTGGAAAAATGTCACAGGAGAGATGGGAGATTGGCACCACAAAGGGCCCAAAATAGCACAGGCTGCTACGCATTGTCAGACAAGATTTAGACTGAGGCGCTGACTTTTGTTCTGTGAAGTCTTGGGCCCTGAAAAGGAGATTGGAGGTGTAGAAATTGCAAATTATTTTCTCCTTCTGGATATGCCTTGCTCCCAGTCAGAAAGCGCCGTCTGCCCACACGAGCAAGTTCTTTTACCTGTTCGGCCCGTTCATATTCCCAGGGTCCCGTCTGCTATCGGTGCTGCCCTACACCTCGTACACTTAATGCAGCTTCACCCCCGGGACACCTAATAGGATTAGAAATCATTTCTCAAAATGTACAAAAACAAATCACATGGCAGGGCTTAGAAATTGCTAATAATTTCTCCATAGCTGGCAGATCAAAGGCAGGCAGCAGAGTGACCCCGCTCAGGCAATTTTAATGAAGGGGTTAATCTTCTCAAAGGTGACCATTCAGGAGCAGTGGTGTGACCAAATGAAGAATTCAGCCCCGAGATAATCAGCACACAAACGCTCTGAGGAGCGCCGAGGCTGATCGGCTGAGCATCTTGGAGGGAGCGGAGCCTGGCCGGTTCCTCAGCCTCAGATAATGATGTGGGTTTTCCTCATCGATGAAACTTCATCTGAGAAACGGGGGCTGGACGCCTTCAGAAGTGCAGCGGGAGGAAAAGGAAGATGGCTTAATACAGTACGAGCATCTTTCCTGGGCGGAGAAGTGCGCTTGGACGTATAATCGTGAATGCCAGAAAATGGGCCTCCCAGTAATTAAGAATAAATGAAATTGCTTATCAATTAGTGAGCGACTGCATACACCATTTGGCTGTGTTCTCAGGGATTAATCAGGGAACCATTGACATTACATTGTTCCATAATTATCATTCATACGTTTTATGGTAATTGGAGAATTTTTCATGGAGGAATTACAATGTCTCGGAAACACCAGGCAATATTAACGCTCTCAAATATAAACATTAATTAATTTCGGAGCAAAAGAGGAAGGAGATTGATTGTTGGCATGGAAATAGAAAAGCATTGACTCTCAAACAATGACTGTAAACAACATTAATGAACTGAAGCCATGATGAGAGAATATCCATCACGCTGGTAATTGATAATAAGGCATAAAAAGACGCCGTGGAAAAGCACAGGCATAAAAATATATGCTGGTCTAAGATGGGAGGTAAGGAGTCTCGAAACGCTGAACACATCTCAGTCTCAGTGAGCTGAAATGAATATAAAAACTGACTTAATTGATCAAACTTATAAGCCTTGATCCACTGCTTCAGGAGTGAAGCTGAACCCTTCAGGACCTCCAGGGCCAGAGTTGAGGAACCCTGACAAAAAACACGGATTTGGGAGGAGCTTATTCATCTAATCCTGTCAATCTTTCCACCAGCTTACTTTATGCTTTCTGTCTGCACATTATAATGAGCAGGCCAGCTAGTGAAGTGGTTCCAGTGGTTCCAGAAAGGGTGCTTTTACACTGATGCCATAGAAGAACCATTTTGGTTCCCTGCAAGAAGTCATCAGTGATCAACTCATCAATACACCACAGATTTGTGTCCTGATGTTGCTGCAAGCAGAAGGCAGCAAATGTTATATAGCACATTTATCTTGCACCGTGTGTGTGTGTGTGTGTGTAGTTCCAGAGGTGACCTCGACCTCAAGTCAAAGTCAAGCTCAATCTTCACACACTTGGGTAGCTTTTGCGCAGGTCACTCTGAGGTTCCTCACAACAGACCTGAGCCACGGCGCTCGACCGGAGAGTATTGGCACGAGGTTTAATGAGGTAATTAGTCAAAGGCCATGTTGACCCTGAGGGGGTAATACCTGTGAACTTTTACCCCGGCTCCTAACACATCTCTAGGGAGCCGTGAGCCTGTCTTCACACACTTTCAAAGTGAGGACGACATCCCGCGGTCTTGCTGGGTCCAAGCGTTTGATTAGTCATTAGGAGCTCCAGAGGTCTGACACTCGGCCACGAGCTTCACCCGTGAGCGGCCAGGGAAAGCTTTGTCATGAGTCGAGGGCTCTCCAGTCGCAAGGACCCAGCTAACCGCATCTGGTTCAATTAAGCAGTTCCAAGACAATAGAAATTATAAAAAGTTGCACCTCGGCCCTCGTGTCGTTGTTATTACAGAGAAAAAAAGACAGAATTAACCCTCGCAGCTTCCCTGCATTGATCCTGGGCTTTTATGGTGTCCCTGGAGCGTGGCAGACAATTACAGATATTATTACATCTGCATTGATTTCTTTAAGAGAGCCTGGCGTCTCAATTTGAAAAAATTACAGTTCGGAAGTGGGCCAATTAAAATGCCCCGGGGCCCAATGGGGGACATTCAGTCCTCACAACTGTCAGAATGTCACTGTCTTCTCACCTTACAGCGATCTAATACACACACACACACACACACACACACATGATTTCTGAGCTATAGAAACATGTTTAATAATCAGCATTGCTGTGGATGAACACGGGTTATGATCAGTCTTAATTATCACTCTACTTTAAACATTAGAGAAATATCAAACTCTTATAAAAATCATTTGTTGATCATTTAAACAGTAACCAGTTGCACTTTATTTTGACTGTTCACTTTAGACATTCGACTATAAGTCAATTAACTACGCGTCAGCTAACTGTTAGGGTAGGTTTAGGGTTAGTAGAGTAAGTTTCAGTATGTAGTATGTTGTGGACTCATCAAAATAAAGTGTTAGAAGATACTAAGCAGACAGTCTACTAATACTCTAATGACTGCTAGTTGACATGTAGTTACTCACTGTTAGTAGAATATCTAAAGTGGACTATAAAGTGTTCATCATTTTTCGTGATCCTGGTTTTAGTTTAGCATCTGCTGATAAAGCTTGTGACATTCATTCTCTAGTCTTTGTACAAGAAGTTAATTATAACTCAAAGGAAATATAAGCGCCTTATTTTAGTTCATCAAATGGGCTGTTGATTTGTAAAACAATGAAAGAGTGTCGGAGGCGAGAAGAGACGCCTCAGTGAACACACGCTTACAAAACCACAATGAATGCGATGAACTACTCGAACCTGAAACGACAGGAAACTATCCTGACCTACAGAAACAGACTACGCTCTTCCACTGCTGTGTGATTGGTGGATCTCTACTGCTGGTGGATTATGGGTAGTGTAGTTCTTCAGCAGCAGTCCAGCAGGATTATTAGGAGTGATGGTACTACATATTACTCTAGAAGCCATACGTCGCTCCAAGAACTCGCTTAAATGAGAAAATGAGCAGGATTGCTGCAGTTGTGCCCATTACCGAAGGAACTATTTTGTTTTTCTGCTCACGGCTCCTTCTTCTCATGTTGTTTCAGTCTGATGGACTCTAAGGAGCATTTTTCACTGATTATAAGAGTCTGTTAAGAACTAGTGCAGCTGCTCCTGTTATTTTCTTTGGCCCGGACGCTCAGCTTTCTCTCCTCAAACGTACTGCGAGGAAAAGCAATTTACAGAATTAACCCATTAACATCATGCGGTGCCCTCAGATGAGACACAACAGGCTTTGATTGAGACGATACAGCACCATCAAAATAACACAGAGCGGCACTTAGAGCAGCGATCCTTCTCCTCGCCATCTCCTCGTTTCATTGTGACTTTCACAGAGGAGGAAGAAAATGCTAATTGCTGTTATGGAACCTTAAAGGAATTAGCAGCGATAAGAGCTGGATGTGATATTCTGGGCCGAGCGCTCTTCCTACTCGCCGTATCAGCAGAGCACAGAAACAAAGCTCATTGTGAAGAACAGCAAAACAGCGCGAGCTTCACCTCCGACGCCTGATACGAGCCGCATTCAGTCACATAAACAGAGCTGAACTGTCACTGAAACACGTTATCACTGTGACTGCGCAGAGCATTTCATGAATCCATTAAGCGTCCAAATAAGTTTACTTCTCCTGGATTAAATATCAGCATAACAAATACTAACCTAAACAACAAGCCAAACAAACGATGACACGTAAACCGCTTACACTGCATTTGCTGATGCTTCTCTGGTGATAACTAGCCGGATCGTCACTTCCGGCCGGATTACAGCGCCTGGGGGTTTCAGCGGCGTCTAGTAATCCAGGAAGAGAGGAAAAAGAGTTTTCAACACAGGAACACAATGCTAAAGCATGATTAAAGAGAAGCAAAGTCTGGCCGAACGTCAAACTGTCACAGGCAATTAATCCTAATGTTTTGGAGAAGATATTCTTTTCCCCGAAAGTGCTGGTTAATGTTATGGACATTACTGGACTTACTGCAAGTATATTTTGTTTCAGCCTTGGTAAGAAAACTAATTTCCAGTCCTACAGGAGCCACACACACGTGTTATAATGTTTGCATATATATTCAGTGTTATTAAGTTACTATTAGAATTTTTGTTCATAGTTTGAATTCAATTTCATAGTAATTTGGTTAATTCGTTTTTTACGTTTAAGTAATTTTCTTATTTGTCACTTTTATTTATTTAAAAAATATTTTATATAGTTTTTATACATTTTATTTCAGTTGTACTTTTTGTTATTTTAATACATCAAATGAAACTAAAGGAAATAGGACTTTTTGTAGAATTAAAATTAATTTATTTTGTTTATTAAAGTAAATGGAGGGCAAAATATATCTATAAAATTATATATCCATAATAGTCATAAAATATATTTATAAATAAATATACTAAAAATGTTTCTTTAAAGTAACTTATAGAAATTAGCTTGTTTTTGGCACTGAAATGTCTTCTCATTGATTTGAGTTTATTATTATCCAAAATTACCAAAAAATGTAATTTTTTTTCACTCAAACAGTGTTTGAGTGAAAAATTATTCAGTTTCAAACAGAAAATGAACTGTGTTCACAAAAAGATTTAATCCAGTATTTGGCAATAATATCGCAAAACGAGAGATTTACGAGCAGCTTTTTAAAAGGCAGGTCATTTTTGACCCTAGGTGAAGGATAGTCAGCACAAGTGTTAAAAAAATGCAGCGTTTTAAGTGGCTATCAAAACCCTCATGACTTTTTTAACCCCTCGTTCTTTGCCGAACACAAAGAGCTGCAGGTTCACCGGGTCAGATGGGCCGTCTGGAGGAACTTTACATGCTGCATTGTTTAGGATGAGATAAAAACTAATTGAAAGTGACCGTTGAATCAGGAGCCAAACAAATGGCTGACAGTTTTTAGTCAAATGCGCTGTCAGCTCAGATTAAAATATGCGGTGGAAGGTGAAGCTGAAGAGGCTGGACGTGTGAGAGCAGAAGAGGAAGCTTCATATAGCGAGGCCGTGACGGGAGACTGTCGCTAATCACTGCGCGCTGGACACAGCGTGACACACGCATTAACAGACCGAGGCCCGAGCCCATCCTCTTAAACCTGCCACCACCACAGCCCACGACTGGACTACTGAGACCACTGACAAACAACATCAGATCCAATATCAGCCAACTCATTCTGTGCAGGAATCAGAAACATAGAAAGTGTTATTAATTAATAAATGTGATCTAACAAAGAGCAAATATTTTTTTTAATATTCAAACATCCGTTGAGAATTTAATATAAAATAGTTTGATTGTGTTGGATAAAAAGTGCAGCAGGTCCAGACCCACAATAGCGGCTAAGTAACGAAGACATGAGTTAAGCAGTTGAGACAAATCCAGGGACAGAGCACAGTTAAAGCCATTATTCATTAATAATCATCCCTTTAAACAAAAAACAGCCGAAGGGTTTGGACCAACATGAAAGAGGTTCCTAGTGGATGAACCCTCCATTCAGATTATATTTTTGGTTTAAAAAAAATCTAATAAATAATTAAAAAATACATAAATAATAATGAGGGACCACTTTGTATCGAATGTCTTTACGTTTATTACTTTAGTAACAAATACCTGCATGCAGTTACCCACGTATGTAACTAGTTTACTCTACTCCATAACCCAACCAACCTTTCCTAAACCTGCCCGTATTCCACCTCAAAAACAGCTGAAGCAGCTAAAAACAATTAGTACACCGTACTTAACAATTCATTTTTATAAGTTAACACCTAAAACCTGGGACCAAAATCTCTTCAATAAACAGAATCTCAAAACTACACAAACTCAAACTTTATTGATGAGGACTACATACAGAATCAGAACATGGCTGAGGTTAAGAAAACATCTGTGTGAAAACAGCTGAAAAGCATTTTTTAGTCTCGAAAACATGTCACTGCTTGATAAGTTTCGTGCAGCAAAACTAGTTTTAGCAAACCAGAACACAATGTTGCAGTTTCAGGTGTGTGTGTGTGTGTGTGTGTGTTTAATTGCATGAACTCAATAATCACGAAATCAGCCGTTCAATGAAAGCATGAGTGAAGGTTGAGGAGTTTGCAGCACTTCTTTGTCTTCTTGACTGAAGTCAGTAGCTGGAAACACACAGATTTTCTGAAAGCTTTCATTAGCATGTCATTTAGCAGAACAACAGACAGAAGGTGTTCGGCTGGGACACGTTCATACTTTGCAGTAGAATTAATTGCTCGATAAATCTGTCAGAAGTGGTGCGTGATCGACTGTATTTGTATTTCTGGTAGAGCACGTGTTCAGTCATTAATTCGTACCGCAGGTAAGGAGAACCTCATCAAACCACATGCATTCCACGGGCTGCCGATCCTGACACACGCGTGACGTCTGATGTAAATCACCAAAACACCGCCGGAAATATAATCGGGAGGCTGCACGGGAAACGCTCGCCGTCAAACTCCAGCTCCTTTTTTAAGTGCAGCAATTTGCATTTCCCTCCATCAGTGGCACTTTTCCGCTCGACTTCACAGAGACGCCGTTTATTTCGCTTTGAGGGAGAAATGAAGGCAACGGCACACCTAAAAGTAGAGAGAGAGAGAGATGTCGCGAGAAAAACACAGGCCTGCCGCTCCAGACCGCCGTCCTCATTGAAAAGGAAATGACACCATGACAAGCTTCATCCAGGGCCGCGTGCAAATGGGCCGCTCTTAGCGCTATTTGTCCGTGTTGTGATTGGCAAGCGTCCCCTCCTCTGCGCCATCAGTGTTCGGCCTCCATTAGACACACAGAGGAATAATTGCCCTCCGGGTCACAGCAGCACGCTAACACTTACATTAGCTTCTGAGCAGACATGCCGTTCTCTCTGCGCCTGTTAAAATGTGTGCATTTACACTAGAGCCAACGCTAGCGGCTACAAGAGAGATCCACCTCACCTTCACACACCGCTGGAGACGGATGATTCTTCATCCTCCTGAGATGATGCCAACCCTCCAACAACAGACAAAACTACCACACTTTGCTATAAGTTTAATCACAGCATATAATCATTATGGTCAATAGTGTTCGCCATACGTTTGAGTACATGTCATTAACTAACTAATTTTACTGTACTTTTCTGCCACATGGATATCAGCTACTACCAAATATAATGTAGAGACTTTAAAATAGACACTTTCATTTCTGTAAAGTTGCTTTGTAATGATTTGTATCATGAAAACTGCTTTACAAATAATGTTTATGAATTTAATTGGATATAAGTATTTTTCCTGAGACAGTCAAACTGACTGAAAGACGGGACTGGAGACAGACAGACAGACAAACAAACAGACAAAACTAATGACAGCAGCACTGGAAAGTGTGTTTGTTTATCTTCTTCAGAATCTTTAAGGTGCGTGCAGATTCAGAGTTTGAGTCCCATGTGTTCTGCATTATAATATAATGTGTATACAGCTTTGGTTTTTCAGTGATGCTTTATGCTGATGTGACGTATAGAAGCTCTCGGTCCATGTTGATCAGAAATCAGCTATGAAGGCAGCAGATCATGTCAGATATTGTTTGTCAGCACTGAGACTCGTCTGAATGGACTTACTGCTCTGATAAAGAGCACAACATCTCAGCTGCCAGGATGTTGTGACAGAGGATTCAAGACAACAGAGCAGAATCTGTATCACACGCCACCACAGCTCGATCACAAGACACAAAGAGCTTGAAGGAACGCTGACGATGACCTGTGACCTGAGGAACATCATTCATGAGATTGCTGTACGTCTGTTCCTTATAGCACACACTGGCTCTCATCCTATCTGTGAGACTCATTAAGAAGAAGAGATTGATAATGCTCTGATAATGAAACACTGTTAATAGAAGAATGTGCACGGTTTAATTAAGGCTGGTGTAATGAATGCTTTTTGTCATGCTGAACATACGGACCGACTGCGCTACCGTTTCATCTTCAAAATGATTTTTCTCAGATCTTTCAGAAAGCACACAATGCTTAGTATTTATAAAATAAGTCCATAGAAATGCTGAACTATCTGACCATAAATCTAAGCAGAGCTTTCTAAAAACAAAGTCTTTGTGAAGGTCAGATTTCTGTGTGTCCGCTCACCTCTGAAAGCTCTAATGGCGGTGCTTTTCCTCTTAAGCCCAAGCGATCGGCAGCATTTCTTTCTTTGTTGGGGCCTCCTGCCGCTCACGGCCAAATAAAGCGCAGCTTTATAAAAGCTGGCGAAACAAAATAGCAGAGCGCTCTGCGGCTAAAAGCTGCATTTTTCTTTTCAGCATGTTTCTCATCAGTTCTTTTCATATCAATGACTGACACAAATCCTATATTGTTTAACGAAAAGCATTAATGAAGAGCTCTCCAGCTAAATACATCTTTATTCTGCTATTAGTGCGGCTGCTTGAAGCAGGAGCTGAAGGAGGGCGTCTGAGAGCCTTCAGAGTCGAGGCATTGAGAGGCACTTTCCCATCAATCAGGCCTTGTGTCCAGTAAGTGGCGCTTACATTTACATGAAATATTCATAAAGCATTCACTCGTGGTATCCAGCGCTGTAATAATCGCCCTCCACCCTCTAAAATAGCTACAATCACCTCGACTTACGGGATGCGTCCTCCTCGTCCAGCGGCCTTCCCGCCAGGAGAAAGAGCTTTGGGAGCATTAGAGGTTCTGCTACAAGTCTGATGTTTCCATACGACGACTGGACAATCAGCTCTACAGCAGTGACTGAGAAAAACATCCCCACAGAACATCATGACAGAAGCAGGTGTTAGCAGGCTCAGCTGATGGGTCAGGACTCATATATGTCTCAGCTCTGCTCTGATCAATTAAGCAATGACTGAATAACTATAAGAACACTAACCATATGATCACGTGTAACAAAAAACAAAGAAACGTACCTTTTAAATGTAAAGAGAATTAGGTATTCCATATCTTCTGTTGTGTATTAGAATAAACTCTTTTGATAGCGTTCTTGTTACACATGGACCTACTATAAAACAATTGGTCACACTTTATAATGGGTGGTCTTAACTACTATGCACTTGGATCAAAGCATATGTACAGTGTACTTTGTGTTCATATTGTATAACAAATCACTAATGCTGCTATTAGGGTGGATACAGGGGGGTATGGGTAGGTTAAAGGTGAGGTGTAAGGGATGGGTCAACAGTGCTATTACAAAAATAATTACAGAAATTAAGTAGAGTTGTAATTACAGATAGGCATTTATAAAAATATATAAGTACAATGTAAAAACATGTAAGTACACAAAAAGTGCATTGTACCAAGTTATTCATTTAAATGTAAGTACAGTTAAGGCCTACTGTGGGCAAGTTCAGTTCAATTTCCAGTTCAGTTTTAAGCACATGTCAGATTGTGTAAAGGACTTAGTGTGTGTGTATGCGCGTATATGACACGCACGTATTTGGTGTGCATATAATACACAGATTTTGTATTGATATGATACAAACATTTTTTGGCATGCATATGATATGCATCTACCAAACAACAGTAATCCTACCCATCGCGTACCATAAACATTTTTGTTCCATCTCAAAAAAAAATTTGGATTAACAAAAAAAAATGTACATCGGTTGCACATATGATATTACACATATGAAAGTTATATTTACTCAACAAGATTTCTATATGCTAAATGATCATGATTTATATATGTTTAAGTCACATAATTTATATTTGTTAAAGGAACATGATTTATTTATGCTCAAGATACATCATTTGTTTGTTACATGAACAGGATCCATACATGTTAAAGCTACATAATTTCCTATACAACCATGATTTTATGTTTTTCATTCATCAATGGTTTTCATAAAACTCACCTGTTTCTAAATTTTTGTAATACTATACTAATAATAAATTCTAAAGAAATGCAGCAAATGAATTAATTTTTCACAGTACAATTTCTCAGAGTTCTGGTTACAGAAATAAAGCCTTCTCTGTGTAAAATTAAAAACAGCATGAATTTCATGAATAATAACATATCACTGTCAATAAGTGCAAAAAGAGACGCCATCGAACAGGTGCAGTGGAAAATGTGTACAGTCATGAAAAGCATAAAGTAGTCAAAGCTTCCATTTACAATTTTGATAAAGCAGTAACACAACTACAATAACTATATCATTTTAACAGTATAATTCAAAGTATGGGATGAATGGCTGACTATGAACTATGAAATTTCTGTCAACAGACCAGATACAGTAAAATCCAACAATACATAATCAGACAGGTGGAGTAAAAAAGATTAACAGTAAAAAAGTAACAAAGGAGTCCAAAGCTTTCTTTTTTTTTTGTTTTGAACCAAATAATACTTTTTTTTTTACATTGTTTGGTCTGCCTTTCCTCTGTTTCTCTGTACTGTCTGTGAAGTTTCTGTCTGTTTAGTTCTGGTCTTAGTTTTGTTTTCATGTGTTCTTGTTTTAGTTTTGGTTTATGTCTTCCTGATTCCTGTTCCATAAACCAAGATTAGAGTATAAGCCAGGCTTATTTCAGTTAGTCTGACTAATTGCCAGTTAATTTGTATTAAAATAAGTCAGACTATCTGCCATAAGCCTGGCTAATTTGGTAAACTTGTTTTATGGAACAGCCCACAGATTCTTAAACCCTTCCCACAACCTTTGTTCTCATTAGTGTTTCATTACCTGTAGCTGTATGTCGTTATCTTGTCTCACCCTTTATCCCATTCTCTTTGTCTTTTGTTTGCTGCATTATTGTGTTCGGTGTTGCTGGTTTTTGTTTGTTCTCTTTTACCCTTCATTAAATACTGCATGCATACTGGATTTCTCTAAAAATCTGTGAGTTTTTCACTCCTGGAAGGTCTTTACAGAAACAGAAGGATGTCACAGTATCTGTGAACTCATCCTGATCAGTCGCTGCTGCCTCAACACACTCCTATCAGGAAGTAAGAGATTGTTTACTGTAGAAATCAGCCTTCAGGATCAGTTGAGCAAGCACAGGGACCTGGAGCTCAGGCACCTCAGCCAGTTGGGTCTTCTAGTCAGAACTCATTTCTCAGTATGAAGATGGATTCAGTTGAGCAGACGGCATGCCTCACAGAGGAACTGGCCTGGTTGGTGTTCAAGTGCTTGAATTCCTTCAAGGGCAGGATGGCAGTCCAGTTGAAACAATTTTACAATTTTTACATGGCTTCGTCCCCAGCTTACCTCTTACAACTTATTGTTAAACAAACATTGCACCTCTGCCGTAGACCGAAGCGAGCCTTTCTCCGCTATGTTTGTTTTGTGACGTTGCGCGCCCTGTTCCGTGCTCACACTACATGCAAACCATGCCCGAGTCCAACTGAACCGTGCTCTGGCACACCTCTTCCAACTGGGCATGTCAGTGACAAAACCTTGAACCTGCCTTGCCTTGAACGGTCTCAAGGGGTACTCATGAAAGGGCTGGTTCACTAGCCCGGATTCTGCATGCATGGCTTTTCCTGCGCTCCTGTAAAAACACTCAGATTCTTCCAACTTTGGTTTCTAATTTACTTTTTACATTTACCTTGTTTAAATCTGACTCCAATTTTAAGTTCTCTGAGATTAAAATTTTAATACTAAATTTAGGTGCTGATCTTAAATTAAGTTATCTTATTTTGAGACCTGATTCTCCTAGATATGTTATACTTTCTGTTGTCCGTTACTTGTGGGACCTAAAGTCGTCAGAGTCTGGTGTCGGCCGGAGCGCCATCTCGTACATAACCTCGCCAGCCTGATAATTACTCAGAGGTTGGAGGTTTTGGCTAATATTTTCTTTGTCAGCCACCTACTGCTTGCCTTTATTAAAGAACATAGTTTACTTAGCCTCACCAATACCCAACGTGTAAACTTCAGTGAAAGCAGGAATCAGGAAGTCTTCAGTGAAAACGTGCCTACTGATCCATTTTTCTACACCCCCAGTTTGTCATATCCATATCCCATGGCCATAAAATTATGCGCACAAAAGCCTCCTCACACTCTATGTAACACTCCTTGTCCTTGTCCACACCTTGTTCTGTCTTGGTCTCCCCCATCCTTTGGTAATTTTGGTTTAGTCCTGTGATTATATGTATTCACCTGTTTTTGAGCTGCACGAACGGCTCGCGTAACAGAACACCAACTCAAATGAAGGATTCGCTTGTGCGAACGCGCACATCTTCGCGGCTTCCAGTCCGCCTCTGCGGGACCAGTATGCCGGCTCCCAGCTCGCTACCCGGCGAGGTCCGCCGCCTACACCTCCAAACGAAATCCATTCACGGAACGGGGTTCCGGATTCGCTTCAGTGGTGCGGATTCTCCAGCGGAGCTCCGTTTCTCTCGGGCACAATTCCCCCGATCCTGTCCTCTGAGGAGTCGATGGCGGTCATGGAGAGATGTCTCTGTGCTCTCAAGATGGCGGCCGAGGAGACGGAGGACAAGCCGGTAATTCTTTCACTGTCACAACCATTGCCAATGTCACTGTCAGAGTCTGCACCATTGCCACCATTACTGCCACCATCACCTCTCCTGCAAGAGCGTCCTCCAGAGTCTCCCGCGCTGCAAGACCTTGACTCTCCAGAGCCCGTAGCGGAGGACCCGCTGCAATGGCCCGACCCTCCAGAGCCCGTGGGGAGGACCCGCTGCGATGGCCCAACCCTCCAGAGCTCGTGACAGTGTCTGCCGCGCTGCCTGAGCGCCCCCCAGAGTCTGCCGCGAATCCAGTGCACCCTCCAGAGTCAGCCGCACATTCCGTGCGCCCTGCGGCCCCTGTGTGCCTTGCGGGGAGTTTCCCCAAGAAAATTTTGGAGGTGGGCAGTAAGGGGTGGGTCCTAGAAAGGGTGGGCGGGAGGGGCATTAAATGAACTGTCTCGGCCGGTGCCCAAACCTCCTT
>JAUCMT010000036.1:16264537-16279571 GCA_032357475.1 Enteromius thamalakanensis
ATATTGCAGACAAAGATTTTGAATAGCTAGGTTGGCTTGTATGTTTTGGGCGCAATGGGTGTGGTAGGGGGGCCCAAACTCATATTTTGTCATAGGGCCCAAAATTGCTAGCGGCGCCCCTGACCTCCCGTAATGTTAGATTGTACTTAAGCAAGTAGCAAACTAGATGATGTAACACGGTAATTTGTATATTCATTACGTCAGTGTGTCATATGATCTTGCATCTCTGTGGTCACATAATGTTATTCAATGCACCCTGATTCTCAATATAACTGTTTTCACTGATATATTTAATGGATTCTGTTGTCAGAAAAACTGAATGAATTTGAAATCCTGATTTATAGTTGAGTCGTTGTCTAATGAAATCAAATACATATAAGATATAGACAATGGCTATGCCTTGATTTTGGCTATATTTGCATGAAAAATAGAGGTAGAAGCAACATAATATCTATTTTAAATGAAAGCTCTGCTTCTCTCAGTCTCTCGCTGATCAGAACAGACTCAGAGAGAGGTGTGTGTGTGCGCTGGGAAAACAAGAGCTCGCGCGGCACTACCAGAGACTGGCTGAGGTTTGACTCTAGTCGCTTTTTTTGAAAAAAATTGTCGCCAAGGGGGTCTGAAAAGTCGCTAAATCTAGCGACAAAATCGCTAAATTGGAAACACTGTGTGTGGCCATGCCCACGTGCAGCAGATACACGTCACGTGTTACATGGGCAGGTTATAGATAACGGAGAGAGGGGAATAACAGCGAGCTCATCAGTTGTTTCGAGTCCCGCAGCTGGAGTCTTCTGAGAGGGATGAGTCTTAAGTCGAGTCTGAAGTCACTGTGTGTGCGATTTAAGTCGCACTCAAGTCCCCATCACTGTCTCTACGAAAGAATATGATATACATGTAAAAAAAAAAAACATGAAAATTTACAGCAAAAAATTCTATTATCAATTTTTAAAAAAAGTGACTAACCACATGTTTTTGTTTTACCTTTCGTGAAAATTCTACTTTAAAATTGCAATTAGATTAGAATTTGTTTATGGTGAAATTAAATGTAATACAACTAATACATTTGGCTTTAAAATTAAACCCTAAAGCTGTGATTATTCATGCTATTGAAGGACAGACATCGTGTGAATGTCCGGAGGTCTGAGTCAGTGTGTGACAAGGTCAAAGGTCACATCCACCGATCTCTGTGCTTTATTCATAGGAGCTCCAGTTCAGTCGATGCAGCCTTATAAGCAGGTAATTATAATGAAAATATGACTGCAGGTTTCATGCTCTTTCCCCAGCTGAGCTTTAGTGGTTCAGGGTTGTGGAATCAGACAATAGTGGTTCTCCTCTCAATCCAAAACTTGTGCTCCAACTTAGAGGTCACTTGAGAGCGGAGTGGCTTTGATCGACCGACTGTTACTAAGAAGCTCTAAGAGGTTTACTGGAGCTCAGATGTTTGAAATGGACAGAGGGAATCCTGAAAGAGTGACACTGGAGGTCAGACCGTGTTCCTGTGTAATGTTTGTGCAGCTACTGCTTGAGTGTAACGCCTTCACCTGAAACCGATTTTATGCAGATGTTGACACACTTCTTTCAAGCACGCTGTCAAATGTGGCAGTGCTGGAAAAACCACCAACACACACTCATGGAAACAAAAAGAAGTGAAAACAAAGAGAGTTTTGTGGTGCAGGTCTTTCTTCAAACCCTGAAATACAACGAAACGTGCCCAGAGGAGGCGCTAAAACCTGTGTCAACATATGCTTACTAAATGATTGCAAAATGAAGCTGCATTGCTTTTTTAATGTGTTTCACTGCAATTCGGAAGCAAAATGTCTATTATTGTTCCACTGCATTCGACAATAATGTACCAGCTACATTACACCAAACATAAAGCAAACCCAAAATAAAAGCACATTTACTGAAACAACAATGTTATTTTATCTTGCAATGCTTTACCGGGTGTGCTAGCAAGCAAGCTGACTACATCAGAAAAGCCAAACGTATGGAGCTGGTTATGTTAGGTTACAAAAACATTATATAGTGCAAAAACATGTTTTATTATGAATCAGTAATCTGCCCTATAATCACAATTTGTGTAATAATGAACAAATGTTTGTGCACTATTGTAAATATGCACTCAGTATTATTATAACACAATGTTAGTAGCATACTGCAGCTTTAGAGTAATGTTTACTCATGTACTGCTTACGCTTTAAGATAGCTTCGTTACAGGGTTTTTATAACTATTTACAGAATAATTTTGATAGTCATTGATATTAATAAATAAAATAAATTCAAATGTTAATTTATGGTAATATTTATTAATATGCTTTTTATGGTGTAATGATTAGGGTTAAATGTATGGTTAGCTGCTTGTCTTAATGTTTAATTTGTTACTGCTAAAGTAATTTTATGTAACAAGGACACTCTAGAACAAAGTGCTAACAGAGGGAGTGAAAATAATGAGAACACACTGTTAAATGGGTCATTCGTTCAGTGAAAAACAAGAAAATAGTACCCAAATATCAAACTATAAAGACACATACAGCATCACTGCAGTCAGATTCAGAAATATAAGCTTCCAGCAAATAAAACATTTATTGAGACGTATCTATGTTACCGTTTTTAAATGCAAACATTATCCACACACTTTAAGTTTTAATAGATCAACGCATCTAATGTGTGACATAATTATAAGTATTATTGATGATGGAGAAGTCGTTTAATTCAGCAGGTATTACAGAGAAGGGAAGTTCTCCTCTACATCAAGGTACTGTTGGAGTACTTGTAATCTGAAAGGCTGAATGTGTTTGTTCTAAAGACACTGGATCTGTCAGGAATAATGGTTGTTTATGTGCCTGTAAGCTGGAGTGTTTGATTGGCTGAAGCCCCCCTAATTACCGCAGGCCTTCATACCTGTAAATGAAGCTTCATAATGAGGAGCTGAAGACCAGCGAAAAGAGGTCAGCGGAAAACCAGCCGAGCGTTTTCAATTTAATAGACATTTAAGTAGGGTTAATTAAACGGCATGTAATAGACAAGTGCTCTGGACATTCTGGCATGGAAATAAGAAAGAGAAAGTGTTTATTTAGGAGTACAGCTGTTGTCCTGGAGTTCTCTGGCAGCTTCTCAACACCAGTGCCAACTCCTGACAGACATGTTAACTTGCACCATTGCATATGAAGAGGACACTCCTCGCTGTGTTGCCATGTTCTTCAATGCAGGAATATCTTTGTAAACCATGATTATACACAGTCTTAGTCACAGTGATCAGTTGCTATCCTGTGTCTATTTGGAAAAATATCAGTATTATACAACCATTTTGCATTTATTTTATTTACTTACCTTGCTATTAAAACCAGTGAATGCTGGTTAGGTAGGTTTTGAAGCTGGGATGCTGGTTTAAGCTGTTCCTTTGTCAGCAAGCGACCATCTTAAACCATCAAAGCACGAGGTTAAACCAGCATCCCAGCTTCAAAACCTACCTAACCAGCATGTGCTGTTTTGTTAAACAGGGTAGTAGCCAGTCATGAGAGAAATTATGTCATTATTGCTAAATAAATCCCATCAGGACGACCCAAGAGCCTCCATTTTCTTACGGGATCTTAGTCACCCTGTAGGAGTTTATTTTCTGAGTGGAAATGTAAAAATTGACCAATCGCAATGCAGAGGTCAACAGAATTTCATCTCAATTTAAATGATTCTGTGACTGAAATCCAAAGCGAATTGCTTTTACATACACCTTTCTTTTCTAAAGCGAAGGACAAATAAAACACAAGCGCACACATCGGTCAGTGGTCTTGTAGTCCATTTGTCCCTTCAGAATGTCAGCAAACTACATGAGCTCTCACCAATCAGAAGTGCTGGTGTTGTGCTTTCTGTTCTTTACACCTCTCTCTGTGCTCCTGCTGCTGATTATTATGGTGATTCAGATGCGGGTGTGATAACAGTCATTATGATACCTGTGAGCATGTGAAGGTGCCCATTTAAAGACACGGGCGTTCATTAGAAAACAAACACAGGTGAGAGTAAGATGACATCGCGTGGAGATGCTGAGATGAGATGAAAATGAGCTTTCTTCCACTTTCATTCAGACACTGTTTTAGAACAGATATGAAGATGAAGTTATGTATGATAAAGATATGTACGTTCTCAGCAGGATTTACAAGCTCAAGAAATCAGTAAAAACTCACAACTTCTACAAAAAGGCCAAAATGTCTAGGTGTATGAGAAACAATAATCCAATAATGCTGCAAAAAGCCTTCATATACACTTTAAAAAATTACTGTGACTTTAAAAGTAAAAAACTGTGAAAATGCTACAGTAAAAGCCTGTAAAATGGTTAATGGTAAATTCCTGTAATTTATAGTTTATTAGGGTTGTGTGTCACATGTAATGTTGTTAAATGAATGTTTACTGTATATTTGAGTGTAATACTCAAGACTTTCTCATCATCACCTGCATTTGGGGCTTATCTGTGGATTTCAAAGATACATTACAGATTTCAGTATTTTAATATAGCTCACCTTCGTCGACGTGATGGCATCAACCACCCAATTGGCCAATCTCAGTTTGGAGACAGCATGCCCCTTCTGCTGGTCTCCGAAACAAACAAAGAGCTGTTTGGAGTTCCTAAATATCTGAGTGCTTTCCACTTAAAGGCGTAAAGTGTGTACGGGACACAGTAAAGCAAGGGTTGGGTCTGCCTCCTCTGAAGGCAGTGCTTGTAGGTTCACCACCCGATCCCGAAAGGGCATGGTGGGAACTTTGGGCACATAACCAAATCTGGAATCGGTGTTAACCGAGCGCGGTAATGTTAGTCTGCTTTAGGGAGCGTCTGCAAATTTACATCTCAGTACTAAACGCAAGTTCAAATTTCTACTAATTGCGCCTAATTTCACAAGCACGCACTGCTGTTGTCATTATCTCATGTGTAGCCTGTTTGATTTTACCAGACAACGACTCAATCTCTGTTCTGTCACTATTTCATATTAATCCTGTTTTATGACAACAGAAACACAAATATATATAAATAAAAACATTTACTGAGAATTAAGATGCATCAGAACACAGTATGGACACATTAGGCTATGTGTAACCTAAACAGGTTTGTTTCAGTAAATATAATAAGTAATATAATAATGTATACTTCTGTATCTCAACTGTATATCAATTGCTATGTTGTCTACAACATGAAATAATAAAGTGTCTGCTAAATTAATAAATAAAATGTTAATGAAAGAATTATAATTCTTCTTCTTCGTTAAGAAGAAAAATGGCAGTCTCCGTCCCTGCATTGATTATCGAGGTCTGAACGAGGTCACCGTAAAGTACCGCTATCCTCTTCCCCTGGTCCCAGCTGCCCTGGAGCAGCTCCGTAAGGCTCATTACTTTACCAAGCTCGATCTCCGAAGTGCATAGAACCTCATCAGGATCCGAGAGGGGGACGAGTGGAAGACCACCTTCTCTACAACCACGGGGCACTATGAATATCAGGTGATGCTGATCGGTCTTTCCAACAGTATTTCAAGCTCTAATCAACAATGTGTCCCCAAGAGGAACTGAATCAAACTGTGATTGTGTACATTGATGACATCCTCATCTATTCGGAGACTCTCAGCGAACACATTCAACATGTCCACATCATCCTGCAATGTTTGATCCAGCACCAACTCTACGCCAATCTGACCAAATGCGAATTCCACCAGACCAAGGTCTCTTTTCTCGGCTATATCATCGGCCATGAATGGGTTACTATGGATCAAAACAAAGGTACTTCAGTCCTCAAGTGGCCGCGTTGAAGAACTTTCAAAGACCTGCAGCGGTTTCTGGGATCTGCCAACTTCTACTGCCGCTTCATTAGGAACTTCAGTCAAGAAGCAGCCCCACTCACCTCCATGACAAAGAAAGTCTCTGGATTCCACAGAGCGAGAAAGCCTTCTGTGATCTCAAGGCCCGATTCACCTCTGCACCCATTCTCAGGCACCCTGACCCCGGTAAAGAGCACCGTGGAGCTGGATGCCTCAAGCACAGGTATAGAGGCAGCGCTTAATATTCACAAAAAATTACCTCAGCAAAGCAAAATTACGATGTGGGGGATAGAGAATTACTGGCCATGAAATAGGCTCTCGAGGAGTGGAGCCATTGGCTTGAAGGATTCCACTTTAGCCTTTCTTGTACTTACTTACCACAGGAACCTTGAGTACATTCGCGGGCCAAAAGACTCAACTCCAGGCAAGCCAGGTGGGCTCTGTTCTTCACCCATTTTGATTTTACTATCACTTACCGACCAGGCTCCAAGAATGGTAAAGCAGATGCTCTGTCACGCCAGTTTGATGCACCCACAGATCAGAAACCACCAGAATTCATTGTACCTCCACCTCGTATTGTAGCACCTATACAGTGGGATATCATGGCAGAAATCACTGAGGCACAGACTCAAGATCCTATACCACCTGACTGCCCACCAGACCAAAGCTATGTGCCAAAGACCATCCGCCAGAAACTCCTGCATCGCATCCATGACTCACCCATCGCTGGCCACCTAGGTATCACCGCCACCATGGAGCTTGTCACAAATCAGTTCTGGTGGCCTCTCTCACTTCAGACGTGATGCAGTTCATCCGCCAATGCATTACCTGCAACATTAGCAAATCCACGCATCTAAAAAACCTGCTGGATTGCTTCATCCATTGCCCATTCCCCAGAGACCATGGTCCCATATTGCCATGGACTTTGTGACCGACTTACCTGTTTCCAGCGGCTTCACCACCATACTTACTTTCATCGACCGGTTCTCTAAGGCCTCCCGGTTCGTTCCACTCCCCAAACTGCCCATAGCCTTGGAAACAGCCAAGTTTGTGTCCAGGTGGTCATGGAGCAGGTATTTCGCCAGGAGGATTGGAGTCAGTACCTTTTATGGGCCGAATACGCCCAGAACTCCCTTCAGAAGCCCCCCAACGGTATGACCCCCTTAAAGTGGGTTCTTGGATACCAGCCTCCCATGTTTCCCTGGACCGGCAAACTCTCGAACTTACCTGCTCTTGACCACTGGCTACAAGAATAGTGAGGAGACTGGAACCAGGCGCATGTTCACCTCCAGTGGGCATCCTGGAAAACCTGCATCCAGACGTCATGGTAGACCCCGACGCCGCCCCCCTCGCTTCAGGAGCCGCTCCCCTGAGTACTAGTTTCCACCCGGACCCTTTTTAGCCGAAAACCTCTGTGATTTCCCCCCCAGGTGTTTGCGATCTTCTGCCTTATTTAAGGCACACACGGAGAGACTATGGATGCAAAGTTTTGTTCCTCGTTGACAACTCTAAGCGTTTATTCTGTGGATTATTCTGGACTGACCTGTTACCTACCTGGATTGTTTATTCGACTCTGATTCTCGCCTGTTGCACTGAACTCTGCCTGGAATATTGTTATTGATACCTGCCTGATACCTCCACCTTCTGCCTGCCTCTGGTACTGTATTGCTCTGCCTCCATTGTGTTTTGTCTGCCCCCGTTGTGACCACTTCCTGTTTGACTACAAGTGTTTAATGAACAGCATGCAAATGGATCTATCGTCTAACGAGTCTTTGTCACACAGTACACCTGTAACCAGTATATTTATTTTGATTTTTTGTATTTATTCTAATGCATCCTGCAACCCCTAAATGTATGTTGCTACTTCAGTTGTATAGAATATTTTCAAATAAACAATGATGTCTTCTTAATTGGAACTTTGACAAATTTCTATAGTGTATTTTTTTGGTTTGTTTTAAACATTACTTGTATCTTTTTTTACTACTAGGACCCAGATTTGACAAAACCACACAGCCATTAGAGACCTACCTGTTTTACTTTGTGACCTCCAATACTTCTACAACTAACCTTTGTAAGTACTCATAGTTACACCTTAAACAAATACATAAATGTGGGAAAATCAGCTTTGCTTTTGCTGTTATATCACTAAGATGTCTGCATTAAGATTCATGTTGATTATATAATTGGTTCACTAATGGGCCAAACTGTTCTATGAATAGTTGGGAGCAGTTTTAGAACAATCTCTACTTGAGTTTGGTTAGGCAAGTTGACAATGCCTGGAGCGATGTCGCTGCTCAGGATTTGTTGCTTGTCTTTTGCCTAAACAACAGTTTTTTCTGGACATGCATGTTGTTTGAGTGAGCAAACAAGGTAATGCAAAAAAAAAAAAAGAAAAGAAAATTCAACAAAATATTTCATTAATTTACATCTGGTACCGTATCTTAAGCCTTGCCAAGCAACACATTTGTTATCACAGCAGCACATACTGTTAACAGTCCAACAGTGAGCAAGTTAAAACACATCCATATCCGCTTTTGCCAGAATAACGTTTTTAAGCAATGAGAACGGTTTGTTCCCTTCCTAGGGTGGTGAAACCATGTCCATACTAGAGTGAGGAAGCGGTCGTCGCTCACAATCTGAACATTGAGTGTATGGCTCAAAGATTTGAAAATTAGCTTTTTTATTGAATGGGTGGAGACGGCAGTTGTATAAGGCAGCATCACGCTGGGGCAGGATGGGCTTACTCACTTTGGTCTGCTTCTGTACTGCCGAGAACTGCTCAGTGTCCTCGTCAGCGGAAACTGTTGATAGTCCCTCGTCTGATGCAATGATAGACATCTCATCCTCAGACGGAGCCTAAAATGAGATGTTGGGATCGCCGCAGGACGTTCCAGCATCGTCAACCAGACGCTCTACACGATGCCACTTTGAGGAATCCAGAGCCCGTGGGGATTTACCCGGCGGGTGATTCTGAATTGTTCCCCTTTAGCTCCCCCATGCTAGCCGATGTAGCCGGGGAGTCACTAGGATCCGCTAAACTAGAAGAAGTAGCAGGAGTGGTTAGCCTTATAACAAAAGAAAGCCATGATCCCAGCAACGCCATGGACATGTGTTTGCAATGAGGACATGAACCATCCATGAACACCATCTCAGCGTGCTTGAGACCCAAACACATGAGGCAGCGATCATGACCGTCATCCGAGGTGAGGAAACTACCACACCCAGAAGCACACAGTCGAAAAGCTAATCAGGAGGACATAACTTAAATTTTCTTCCACAGCTTGTTCCACGAGTGATCGGTTCAAAAGTAAGAAGCTATATCTTAAATACCCGTATGCACTGGGAGGTCCTGATTGGCTTGGTTTTTCTTTAAGATCAAAGCGGATTGGTCTCTCGACCAAGACTCAATGACAGTAACTGACTGAAAGGGAACATCTAGATATAGAGAAATCACCTTTAAAGCTGTTCAAATTAAGTTTTTAGCAATGTATATTACTAATAAAAAATGCTCTGATATGGAACATGATCTTTATTTTATATCCTAATGATTTTTGTCATAAAAGACAAATGCATAATAATCCGATACTTCTATAATTGCTACATAAAGAAAGCTGTTGTTGTTAGGGCTGCACAAAAATCATCACGCAGTATGTTTTGCGCATCTTGTCAGTAAAGCTGTTCTGTAATCAGCGGTAAATTCACTACGCAGAGCCGTTCTTCACTGACGAGCTGCGCAAAATCACGCTGAAAATGAACCCGATTTTGCACAGCTCGTCAGTGAAGAACGGCTCATCAGTGAAAAATGGCTCTGCATAGTGAATGCATGTATGTCAATGCTCAATGTAAGACCACGCACCTGATGGAATTTACCACTGATTACAGAACAGCTTTACTGACAAGATGCGCAATTCATATCGCGAGATGATTATCGTGCATCCCTAAATGTTGTTTTCATCAGCTTTATAATACCTCCAGACCGCAGACATTCGCTTCAAGCTGCTTCCGTGTTCTACTTTAAACCAATAGCGTCTCTGCAACAAAGCGATGTCATGCCGCAAGCATTGCTGTTCCTGTGTGAAGTCAAGAGGTCTAATTCTGTGCCACCGCATAACTATAGATGTGTTAAAAAATGATGAGAATACACAATATACATATACATATACATATATATATATATATGAGTCCTGATCAGGAGGTAACGTCCGATTCCGATCGAGTCACGTGATCGGGCCCGATTTGTGATCGGATCGGGACATCCCTGGTTTTAGATCCCCAAATTATTTCCATTAGAATCACTGCAGTCTGAATAAGCAGTAAACGAAGAGTCTCTGAGCACAAACACACATTTGTCCTGAGGTCTGATGTCAAACGCATCAGCGCGCGATACACTCAGTGTCCTGCCTGCATTTTAGAAGTAATTGAAATCTGAAATGAGCTGCAGAGCCGCCCGCTGTGCTGTAATGTGCTTGTTATCCATAATCGGCTTGTATGCAGCAGCCTTGTGTGAATGAGGAGTAAAGCGGAACATGGCTGCAATCAGATGAAAGCCAGCCGCTCGCCCTCCATCATCACAAACACGAGCTTGGGCGTTAAGTTTTGGTGAGCGCCAGACCTCAAGCTGACACTCGTTCTCGATCACATGAGACCACAGACGCTTGTCCTAAACACAGAAACTCAGCGCCATGACACATGATGATGGAGCTCCAGCTCTCAAGTGAAAACAATTCACGAAAACACTCGCTAATGATAACATGTCTGTTTGCACGTATAGAAAGGAAGATTTAATCAGCTTGTAACACACAGGACTGTTTCAGTTCCTGCAAAAAAAAAAAAAAAAGAGAGCGATTAGTGTGGAAGAGGAGGATGCTGGGACACGTTCCGCACGCCAGCTTCTTTCATTTGCAGCTGATCATTTGCGCCGGTGATTACAGCGCTTTTGTTGCACCAACAGTTTTTAATATTGTGTGAATTACCCACTGTGCATTACAGCAGAGAGAGAGAGTGAGAGGAGGAAGATTGCTCCGAAGCCAATATAAAACAGCACCGCAAACGATTGACATTATCTGTCTGGTAATGTGCAGCAGGTCTGAGACGCTCTGCTTATGTGTCATTAAACCAGAGCGAGAGTCCTGCTGCGAGACCCTCAACCCGCAATTCACTCACAGCGCAATTTTGAAATTACTGCGCGTGCGACTTTCCCGCAAAAGCCAGGGAGCTCGCACTTTAACAAGCTCTGGTAAATCCAAGATTATTATTAAAACACCGCAGTCCTCTTCATCACGGAGCACTTTAGCACTCACGCGGGATCATTCCGAGCGGCATGTAAATGAAGCTGTAGTCACTATTTAGCCTCTTTTGTAAACTCACAGCTCTTTGCTGCTGATATTAGCGTCTGCTACAGTACACAATATTCAGCTCACAGTTTACCGATAATCCACACTGTTATTTACTCTTCGTAAATGTCACGTCTGTCACGATGCTGTTTGCTTTCTGCTTTTGATAGAGGGACAAGAAAACATATCTCTATCTGTCCAACAGATCAATGAAGATGCATTTACCCCATGATAATGGATCTTAAATGCCGTGTTTACTGAAGGCTTTTTGTAGTGGTCACTCATCAATCTATCAGCTGGCATCTAATTCGCCTGAGGAGGTGATGCTCAAGAGAAAAAGAACACATAAGTATTCACCAATACTCGTCACTGCTCAGTGCATCTCTGAAAGTATTAAACACAGGTCAGGAACGAGAGTTCAGTGGAGAAAACCTCCACTCCATCAGAGCCATGCATCTGCAGAATATACGAACATGATCACTGTGATATTCCAGCACCTGATAGGTTGTAATGTTGCTTTCAGTAAGAATGAGATTAATCACAATTACTGCATTTACCAGACACTTTTATCCAAAGTGACTTGCATTGCACTCAAGGTCTGCATTTCATCAGATCCTGCATTCCCTGGGATTGAACCTGACCTTGGTGTTGCAAGGACTTACTCTACTGCTTGAGCTACAGGAGGGCATATTGACTAAACAGCACTAGTTTTTAACCATAAGAACAAACTACCTAGGGTTGGTTGCCTAAAAGGTTAAGACTAGTCTTAAAAGTTAGTCAGCTAAATTTTTCTTTAAGACTGGTCACAGTTTTTTTTTTATTCAGTTACATAAAAAATGTATATTAGTCTAAGGTAAATACAAAAAACAAAACAGATTACTCTTGGCTAACTGCTAGTTGGTCAGCTCTTTGGTCACTAGCTCTTAACATGAAGGCTAAGTTTATACCACTGGCACTTTTAGCAAGACCAACAAGTACATACACTTGAGGCAGTACTCCTTTTATTCCTTTTTACACAAATTTAAACGGTTGGTTTGTTCGGTAGCTCACGGAGTACAGAGATGTACTTGAAAGACAAGGAGCTCTGGTTCAATCCTGTGTAACTACACATCAACAAAGCAGTTCAAATCTGTGTAAAAGGAAGTTGAAATGGCACGGTTGTTGGACAAATGCCTTTTTTTATCAGTTAGCATTTGTTAACACTACCAGGTATGTTTACGGTTGGATTTGGTGTTCTGAACTGTACATACAATACATTCCTTCAACGAAAACAAAATGTGCCAGGTTTCATGTTTGGAACCTGTGTTTTAGCACCGCTCAGTGGACATTTCTCTGTGAAACTGAGCCGAAACATGCAGTAAGGTGTGTAAATATGGTGTTCCACAAGAAGAGCACAGAAGTACATATTTTAATGAGACCAGGTTGGAAAAAAACAGTAGTGCTGTCAAAAGATTAATCACAATTAACTGCATACAAAATAAGAGTTTTTGTTTAGATAAAATATGTGATGTGATGCGTGCGTTGACCCGCGGTTACGAGTCATCCAAAAATGTTTTTAATGATATTCGGGTCGCGGTCGGTCGGGTCGTTTGAAATAAAGATGCCAATTAAACCTTTGTAATTTATATAGTACTGTAACGTGTTCAGAATGTTCTTGTTTTGTGGGAAACAATGTGTTTATTGTTAATGTTGTAGTTTATTCCCTTTTGAGTTTGGGAAGTGTGTTAAAGGTTCAGGTGTATTGGGAGGGAGGCTCCACCCCCTTGGGTGTGAACAAGGGGAAACGGAGAAAAACTGGGGCAGAGAGTGCTTCGCTGTTTCAAGTGCGGTTCTCTCTTAAGTCGGGGTGTATACGGCGTGGGTTGTGGCCGACAACAGCCCGAATAAACACCCCTTTTGCATTAAAACGCTTCATCATTGTCTGAGAACGCTACAACTGGTGTCAGAAGAAAAAACAAAATTGTAACAGCTGGCGGTGCAGAACTGTTTAAGCGTGTATAAGACGAGGAGCTTCTACGTTCCGCTGGTGAGCATGGATAATCCAGTTCGTATTAAAATGGAGGCGGACGACGATTATGCTGGGACTGGGGCAGTGCATATGTTTGATGTGCACACGGCGGCGAATTCCAGTCAATATGACATAAATCCGATAAAGCAGGAGCCATGCGAGACTGCGGCTGTGAGCAAGAACGTGAGCCGCCATTATCCGCCGCTGCCGACCGCCATGACGTCAGGAGCACGTAACGTCGGGGCGCCGATGTCACGTGACGCGGCGTGGCCAAAGGTAAATAATAATGGCGGCGCCCATGAACTGAATAAGCCGGTTGGAATAAAAACTCCAAAATACTCTGGCAGATCAGATTGGGAGGCTTTTCATGCACAATTTGAGTTATTAGCTCATGCTTATGCATGGACAGAGGAACAGAAAGCCCTTCAGCTTGCTCTTTGCCTGACAGATGATGCTCTTTCGTGTTTATTGCTGCTTGACACTAGTGAGAGGGCTGAGCCCGTCTTTGTTGGGGGTGTGGCCAGCCAGGGCATCTGGTCAAAGACTGCCCTGCCCTAGTTAAAAATTTGGGAAACAGGAAGGGGGCACAGTAGGCGGGAAGCTGCTGACCCCCGAGCCTAGGTCCCGCTTAATGCCAAAACAAACAGATAATTCCTCTATGAACAGCCGAGCAGGGAGAAATGGGGTGGTAGTAGTGGGAAGAACAGCCATATCAGATTTTTGTCATATTCCAATCTGCATTGAGGGAGTTGAATGCACTGCCCTAGTAGATACAGGGTCTACAGTGACTGTGGTCCGTCCAGAGGTGGTGCCTGAAGGAACGCAGCTAGAAGACACAGCAGTTCAGCTCCGCACAGTGACTGGTGAGCTGGCACCAATGAAGGGGAAAGGGCTGTTGACCCTGACTGTGGCTGGTCTCAGCATGCGGCATCCAGTGTGGATAGCTAATGTGCAGGACAGCTGTATCTTGGGACTGGACTTTTTGAGAGACCGTGGCTGTCAGTTAGATCTGTCCAAGGCCACGTTAAGTTTCGGAAATGGGCAGGTGGTGAAGATGAAACCACCTGGAGCTCAACAAACAAATGGACTGGGGGTTGGATCCTGGGCGTGTCACTTGGAGGACGGGAGTGATTCAAGCTGCACAGCGCCACTCAGTACACACCAGCAAGAGCCACTGCTAATGTGCACAGGGCCTGGGTCTGCTTCAGGAAATGAGGAAGGCATAATGAGGGAGCTGCGGGAGGTGATGCATCAAAGCTCTGGTGACTTGGACACTCAGCAACGAGAACATTTGTGGGAGCTGCTGGTGGAGTTCCGAGACTGCTTTGCATGTGATGAAGTGGACCTGGGTCAAACTTCCCTGGTGCAACACAATATTGAAACAGGGGATGCAGTACCCATACGTCAGCGGCCGAGACGCATACCTTTAGGACGGCAGGAGGCTGCAGAGCAGATTTTGTTAAAAATGCAGCGTGCCGGTATAATAGAACCTTCTGAGAGCCCCTGGGCATCCCCTGTAGTTATGGTCCCTAAGAAAGGTGGAGAGTGGCGCTTTTGCGTTGATTACAGGAGGCTCAATGCAGTAACTCGGAAGGATTCATACCCTATCCCACGTGTGGATGAATGCTTGGACCTTGTGGCTGGCTCTCACTGGTTTTCTTCATTGGATTTGAGGAGTGGGTACTGGCAAGTACCTCTGGCACCAGAAGCTAGACCCAAGACTGTTTTCTGCACTGGTTGAGGGCTGAGGCAATTTAAAGTCCTCTGTTTCGGTCTTTGCAATGCTCCAGCCACATTTGAGGGCTTAATGGAGAGGGTACTGGAAGGCATTCCACGGCAGCAATGTCTGGTATTTTTGGATGACATACTGGCACATGGCAGCTCGTTCCATTCTGCTA
>JAUCMT010000036.1:16288286-16300221 GCA_032357475.1 Enteromius thamalakanensis
CTGTCTGTTTGGTCACCAAGGGCGCAATTTCTGTCGGTTCAACCTAGAAGGGCGCGTCATTGTCTGTTTGGTTCCCGAGGGAGCAGTCATTGTTTGTTTGGTTCCCGAAGGTATTATTATGGACTGCTCGGCCCTGGAGGGCACAGTCACAGCCTGCTCGGTCCCAGGAGGACATTGTCAGAAACTGTTCGGCACATGAGGGCATCTCAATCCTCTGCACCACCTTGGAAGGCATTTTCCTCTGTCTGTTCCACCCAAGTGGACTTCTCCACCGTCTACCCCTGCCTGGTGGGCGTTACCGCCGGCTACAAAGTCTGGAGAGTCTGGAAGCCGCTCCTCACAGGGGGGGCTAAGTTACGATATAGCTGGTTGTGGCAGCCCAGGTCACCGGATGACACTCCAGCGATCATGAACTCTGTGTTTTGTTGTGATCTTGTGCCATCTGAATCTGTGTGTTTGTTTTCTTATCGTTACCCCATGTGCTCTACCAATTTGTAACCCCGCCTTCATCATTAGTGTTTCATCCTCTGCCAGCCATGTTTGTCCAGATGTGTTTCATTAGTCCATGTATAAATACCACGTCCCATGTCTTGTATCTCTGTCAGTCGATAACGTTGCATGTTTGCTTTGTTGTCCCCGCATTGCTCTTGCGGTTTCCTATGTTTAGTTGTTCTCACTTAATAAATGTTATTTGTGCATGTCATTCCTGCCTCCGAGTCCTGCCTGTCCTCTCCAGGATCAAGGGCGCGAGATACCACAGCCGGTTTCATGACAACAACAATCTCTCTGAGCAGGACATTTTTGTAGTTTTCTCGTGTTCATTTTCTCTCTTTGCTCATCGTTGTTATTGCTACCTTCCATTACCCTGCCCGCACTAGACCACGCTCGCAAAACACCACCGTCTCCTTCCGCTTTGTGGGTGACATAAGCATAAGTGCATTGTGGCAGTGATGCAAAATATTAAATTAAATATTATTTAAAATTAATTAACAGAGGCTATGAGGCAGAGGATTTTGTCTAGATAATTTTTGTTAATCGAGTTAATCGAGGAATCGTTTCAGCCCTTATATCACTTCTTGCTATTATTTCAGTGGAATTTTGTCTATTTTGAAAGGCGAGGAAGTACTTCCTACTTGAAAATAAATATAAATAAATAAATATACTTTCACTTTGCACTGAGGACATGATAAAAATGAACGCATATGTCAATTAAAAGTTTTTTTTAAAAAACAAAATAATATGTTTAATGTCTATTATCTCTGTTTAAGTGATAAATTAGACCTAATATAAATAACTTCATAACTTTGAGAGAAGCTTGTCAGAACCTTATCCAAACCTCTGAAAACATTACCTTTTAAATGGAAATACCAAACTAGATTTAAATATTTTGTTAGGTAATAATTACAGTAAATGAGTTTACTTATTAACTTCAAAAGACATGTTTGTTGTCTCAAGCATGTTTCAAGCATATCAAGGCAAAACACATTTGAAATAAGTTGTTTCTCTTATAGGAAGTGTTATTTGTTTCTAAATATAACAGTTTCATAATAAAAAAAAACAATAAATAACTGCAGCTCATTTCTACTTCTAGTTTTGGGACAAAAGGAAGCTAAATGTGCATTTCCTCAGTTGGAAAATTGTGTTTGTGTGTGTGTAAACATAGAGCTAAGTGTGTGCACATACAGGCTGATGATATACAGGGCCATGTGTGTGTGTAAACACAGAAGTGATGATGTACAGGGCCATGTGTGTGTGCATGTGTGTGAAGCGGGTGCTACAGTAACGGATACAGCGAGGGCCCGTCTGTCATCAGGCCGTCTGCTAGCGTGATGTGGGACAGACAGGCAGGAGCGGAGGTCTAGCAGCTGGCAGAGCCGTCAGGAAACACACTGCAACAGTGTCAACATCCAGCAAAGCATTCACAGCATCAACACCAAACAAACACAGCAGCTGCGCTGGCGCTGGAGCGCGAGGTGAGTACACACACCTGAACATGAGCACGCCTTCAGTGCTGAGAGCGGCAGGTGAGAACGGACACACTCAAAAGAGTTACTCTGTTTACCACACTTATCGCTCTTATGATTGTTACTGCAACAATAACAGCTAGAGGCTTATAGAGCCCAGGACAATGGACAGAAATAACTCAAAAGAGACAAGCAGATGTAAATCTTAAGAGGGTCACGCTACACTGAAATACAGCAAAGCCATTAAACAAACCTAGAAAACATGCTTTTGTCTCACCAGGTAGTCATACAAGATCATGAGACTCTGCTAAACATGGCTGAATCCAAAGGTCAATCCAAACCATGATTTCAGTATTCTCTGTATTCTGAAGGTTTGATAATATTTTGATAATATTTGAGTTACGCAATATTTTACTACTTGGTGAAAATGTTTGTTTTCTGTGTGTTTCCTGATTTAAGGAATGAGAAAAAGAAAAACCCACAATCCTCTCCAGAAAAACATTTGGTCCCTAGTGTCCCTAACACCTGTGTACTCGCATGTTAACTAGATATGTCTATAGTACACATTTACACCGGTACATAGTATCTACAGCTGTAAATATCTGTAACTACACACATGTAATGACCCTCAGAATGGTGTGTGTGTGTAAGTACAAATGTGTAACAGGACATTGGTAACAGCACTTTTTGGTAATGAAAGTACAAATGTGTAACAGGAATAACTTTGGTAAAGTGTTACACTTTATATTAAACAGACACTTGATCTGGATTCATCATGTAATTACTCTGATGTTACAGCAGCGGGCAGTGACTTAGGCTTTACATATAAATTGTGGTTAGTGTCCAGAATGTTACATTTTATGTTAAGTGGGTAGTTCCTGAGGAGTTACCATGTATATACACTGGTGTTACAGAGGTGCACCAACTCCACCCCCTTTACATATCCCTACACCTACCCAACTACACCCCCTGATCACCCCCTGTTCCAGTTACTCTTATACATACTGCTCTTACTAAATGTAGCTGAAAGGGGAAAAAAGTGTTCACACACCATTCTGAGGGGTGTTACATGTGGGTAGAAATATTACAGCTGTAATAATAATATGTAGCATGTACTTACACTGTGGTACACAGGTATTAGGGACACTTAATATAAAGTGGGACAAACATTTAACTCTATTATGGCAACAAAATTAGGAATTTCACACCGACTTTATTTAATGTTCATATTTATGTTTGAAAATGTATGTAAATAATTTTAAAATATTTTCAGATTTAAACTTAACGATTCAGAAAATATAACACAAAACAAGTACAGTACTACATTTTAGCTTAAATTTGACCAAATTCACCCATGATTCCTTGCTTTAAAGGGCAAAAGAAAATGAAATAAGATAAAGCCATAAATTAATGCATGCATTCCATGCAACTGAGATCAATTTGAAGGAATCTTCTATTTGTTGGGAGTTAATTAAATTAACTATTTTTTTTATGTAATTTTACATGAAATGTAAATGAATGATGGCGGGTGGTTCCCTTTATCAGCCCAAAACAATTTAAATAAAGTGCTTGCATACGTAATCAAACGTGGCTCCGGAGGCTGAATAGAGACCTCCTGCAGCAAATCCAGGCAGTTTCGTCAAATAAATATGCAGCTGTGGTTCAAACTGGTGCTGTTTATCGTGCATGGGGTGAGCTACTGAACTAACCTACTGAGTTAGAAAACTCATGTGCATGTGTCACGGTCATAATATTCCTCAATTAATTATGCAAATATTAGGCTTTATTAATTGAAATGCTGACCTGTAAATCATGCTTTGTGTAAAAAAGGAATAAAAGTTGTTAGATTGTTTCTGCCTCTAGTGTTTATTTGAACTGGAAAGTGCAGTGATTCTTATGTGTAACTATGAGTTCATCAAAAATATCTTCATTTGTGTTCTGAAGATGAACCAAGGTCTTATGGGTTTGGAATGACATGAGGGTGAGTAATTAATGACTGAATGTTCATTTTTGGGTGAAGCATCCCTTTAACACACAAAATAAAAACACAGTGTTTCCTGAGGTTTAGTCTGACCTTGACCTCTCAGATTGAGCGTTAACTCATGACGAGCGCTGCAGTGATTGATTGTGGGACGTTAGCTGATATCTGCAGCTCGGCTCAGGTCAACATCACACCTCAGAGGTCAACAAATCCAGCCTGACCTCTAGAAGAGCTGCCTGCTCTCAGACACACACACTTCCCAGCATTCTCACACTTCCTCTGACCTCCTGCACAAACACACCGTCTGTTAGCGCTCCGCCAACAGGTACATCGAGCCAAAAGCCTGAGGAGTGACGGGAACCAAACGCCCCTCCACTGCTTCTTTCTTCCACTCAAACTAATTTACTACACTCTTAAAAATAAAGGTACTTAAACACTTCTTCATTGCGATGCCATAGAAGAGCCATTTTTAGTTCCACCAACTCTTTCTTATCTTTTTATAATCTAAAGAACCTTCTTCCACCACAAACAAAAAAAGATTGTTCAGATGTTAAAGCTTCTTTACACAGCCGTTTAGACAAAAATGTTCATCTGTAGCATTGTGAAGCACCTTTATTTTTGTGTTCAGCAACAGATACTGTGTCCACCAGGGTTAATATAGTTAAACTGAAACAAAAACTACATATAAAAACCAATTTTGTAGCTTAAAATAAAATGAACATAATATACAGTATATTATGTATATACAGCTACAGTACATCCATCTGTCTTATAAGAAATCCATTTATGTATATTTGTATATTAATTTCATAAATGTCTTTTGAAGACTCTGAAACCTGTGCCTCTTTGTGGCCCGTGGGTTCAGAGAGATGTGAGTCTGGCTACCATTAACACCCAGTGAGATCACGTAAAACAAAAGAAAGACAGATGAAAGTTCATCAAGGTTAGTGTTCATCAAGAGAACAAATATCAGTGAGATCAGTTCATAATCTCTGGAAGTATACTCTCTCTTTATCCTTGTTTCTTAAACCAATTACACTAGTAGTGGAAGTCGTAGGAGATCTGTAGGAAGCCTAAGCAAACATGGGTGATCGTTCGTTCTCTCTCCAGACGGGTCGTAACCTCCAGACTTTATCTGCACGTCTGGAGCGAGGGCCGGCTGATTGGCAGGTTAATTTGTGATGCTATAAGCTGATATTCTTGGCTTGCTTAATGCTCTTCGCTGCAGATAAGTCTGCCTAATATGAAGACTGTCATAATTCATCCGCTTCTCAGGAACATTCGTGACAGAGAACTCATCAATCGAAGACGCCGTCTAAAGTCACATCATCCGCTGGTGGATTGGAAGACTTTTCTCCCTCCTTTCCTTGAAAGCGTGTTTACGCTGAGACGTCCAGTTCCCGCCCTCCCAGCGTCAGCTGTTTCCGTGCAAATTAACACACTCAGTGGTGAACTGGATTCCAATTTAGATCCGGAGCCGAGTGTGCAAATTAGCCATGTTTTTTAATTAAGCGCATCTCTCTGCATTAGCCGGAGCACCATTGTTCGGCATAGTGCAGGTGCAAATTTATTCTCGCTGGAAGCCCGGCGATGTCCGTCCTGCGGACGCAGCCTAATCAGACCCCAGCGGGGGGACCATCACACCGAGAGCTTCTGCTGAGAGCGGACAGAAATTATTCCTCATTTGAGGATCTGCTTTATAACAGTTCCATTAAAAGTTGCCACCATGCAGATGAGCGCGGCGCTTGATGAAGAGCGATCTCACCCGCCGGACAGCTGACAGACAGTGCAGCTCCATTATTTGTTAACGAGTCGTCTCGTCCGGTGCTGCTCGGAGAAGGACTGGAGGTGACTGTGTGATGCTGCTGTGTTTATATGTTTTGTACGTGTCACTGAGCTTCAAAAATAACGAGGGTCTTGTCGCGCAGCCCCTTCAATTGAGCTGCTCTGCATGCGGGAAAAGAGGAAGGCCGTAATTATGGATGCATAGCATGTGAGGTGACGTGTGCTCGAATTACTTCAGTCTCAGATGACCATGAAAAGAGCCGCCAGTGCTAGTGTCCGTTCATGCCCTCATTCAATGCAGACATGTTTAAATAAAAATGATGCATGCGTTGAATATTTGCCACTTTTACGCTTGCGTGGAAAGGTTTCTTTAATTGCAGTAGACTGACATTTATCTTTCCCTCTGTTTTCTCATGTATGGGATGTACGTTAGGTAACAAGAATGAATGTATAGGAAGAACATGTGAAAATAGTGCATTTTAGGCTTTGTTTATGTGCATTGTGCACCAAATACACCAAATAAAATATAATTATCATTTTTATGTTAGTAGGTTATCTGTCAGTATATTAATAGATTTGAACTATAGTTCATATGAAAAAATATTAAGTATTGCTTTTTTTATTAGCACAGATGGGATATTTTTGTTTATTATACAACGTTTATTATTTACATTAGTTAATGTGCACTTAAAATAAAAAAAATATATACACATATTTCACAGCATTTCAAAGGTGATGTTAATTTAAAGATTTAATATTAATCTCCTTATCCAATAATCCTGGAATTGGATATTATGAATACTATTGCACGTTGATTTGCATAAGTGTAAAATGTAATAATAATTATTTGCCCTGAGCTAACATAAACAAACAGCTAAATTTTTATTAAACTATGAACTAAACTATGATTATTTAATTAATACTATTTACAGATTTGTCCTATCAGTTGCATCAGTTTTCTAAGCAAACATCTAAAAGTCAGTTTCTGGGGAGTCTAGGACAGCTTTTGCATGAATTCTCCTCTACAGTTTAAAGTGTTGATGTAACAGGAGCAGAACAGATCTATTTTAACAAATTATGATGCATTTCACCCGCAAAATGTAGGCTGGGTTGCATCGGTCGGTGTATCTGAATGCAAGCTTCTGCTGGAATAACCAGCTACAATATTTTGATTTCATATTTCAAGGTTCAAACATAAAAACATATGCATGGAAAAGAAACGTGCATAGATAGGGTGAAATACATTTAATGCACTCTTTGACATATATGTGTTTGCCTGGAACAAGATTATTCGGTCTTTATACAATATAACGTTGGTACTATCTCTACAGTGATCCTGTCAACTCTGTTCTGGTGCCTCTGTCAGAGACCCGAGAGCTCAACCATCTCCTGTGATACCAAGCCTCTGATCGTTTCCATCTAAAGAAATCCACATACGCGTTGTTCCGTCGATCAGCGGCATCAGAGCATTGGCCGTGTAATCTATAACCGGCACGCGAGAAGCTTAACAATACGGCGTATGTTCTACACAGGCCTATATTTTATCCTGAAACCCATTTACATCCTGTTAACCATTTCTCAGGGCAGATTAGCCGCTGGTAGAAGGCAGAGCATTTCCCCAGAGAGAGAGGCTTTGCTGCTGATAAGGCCGGTTATAGGAAAGCGGGATTAGTACATCTGACCAGGGCAAAAACGCCTCTGATTATTCCTGAGAAACGGCTCTATCCTGTCAGCCGCCGCTTGATTAAACACGTGGCGAGGACAGTGAGGCACAGCCGCGGGAGATAACTGCCATTATTTATGCGGCTGGATGGTGGGCAGGGATTGGTGAGGGTACAGTACCGCCGGATCCCGGGGGGTTGGATCCCGATCACATGAACGGATGCTTTATCGCCCCCCACCCCGCTCTATCTTCGCCGCGGCCCGATGCAGATGTGCAGGGATATGCCCGTTATCTTCCTGAGGAACTTCTGATGAGCGAGGAGCTTTATAGAAATATGAAGACAGTTTGAAACCTGCTCAGTGATGCTGCAAGCACAGAAATGGGATCCACCACACTGGTCGCGGTCACAGATGCAGAACACACATGTTCTAGGTTAAATGTGTGAGTTTAGACAAAAACCTAATTAGATTAAAAACATTGTGTGGCTTATTTGTTCTCACTGCACCAACAATTAAAGTTTGTCTGAGGCGAAGGATGATCTAATCAGCAAACATTTACTCATTACAGATTGAAATCCTTTTTATATTCAGAAGCCGGTTAATTAATTAGTGGCGTTAATGACCCGTTAATGGCTGCGGATGAGGAATTTTAACTAGGCACCTCAATTAAATATTATCTAACTGGCTAATCAATGCTTTTAATTAATTATTCATATGATATTTCGCCGGGAATTGATTCCCCCATGCAGCTGAATGAAAGGCCTCGACTGTATATATAATTGTTTTATATTGTAGCGTACTCCTCACAATGGCAGTGTAAAACAGATGATCTTGGCATAGCTGCAGCGGCGGTGGTGAAGGCTGGAAGAGCTCCGTCATCTGGCTGCAGGATGGGAGAAGCCCCGGTGGGCCGGGGGGGGGGGTGTATGAGGGAGATGGTGGTGATGGGGCAAGGTCTGAACAGAGACAGAGAGAGAAAGCACATCCTCTACAGGACTCTACCTGAGCACCCGCCACCGACCTCATAAACCATTCAACTCTGCAACAAACTTTAGTAATGACAGGTGCTTGTTGAGCAATTTATTAACATTAAACTAAATTATTTTTGTTAACCCTAGACTGACAGAATGATGCAGAATACCACAGAGACATGAGGGTCCAGGCTTCTTTTCACAATAGACAAACCACCCCAGAGCCTTCTTAAAACAACGGTTTAGAATTTCTTGGCAACCACACATTGATGCCCTAGCAACCACTAAGCAACTCCCTAGTAACTCCAGACACTGCACTAACTAGTGTTACAAGCATCTAGTAACGCCCCCAAGTGACCACCCAGACTATCCTACAAGCCCCATAGCAACACCCTAGCAACCACTAGGACTATCATACATGCCACCTATTAACACCCTGGCAACTAATAGTTTAATAGTTAATAGTCTATCAACACACTAGTAACCACTGAGACAATCAAAAGACTTACAAGCATCTAGCAACACCACAATAACAACCCATAATAATAATAGAAGTCTTATTAGCCTCTAGTAACACCCTAGTAACCGCTAGGACTATCATACACACCACCTAGCAACCTAGTAGCACCTAAGCAACCACTTAGCAACACCCTGACGACATGTCTGTCTACGCGGCAGCCTGTGTTGTTGTGGTGTTCCTGCAGGCCAGTATTGGAAAGTGGCAGTGACATCATTAATGATTACAAGAGTCTGATAAAGAAATTCTCTGAGAGATCAAATCTTTCTCAGGGCCCAGCAGATTGCATGCTGGGAACTCAAGGAGCCCTCGACATCCAGGATTATGACTTTGTACTTGTCGTCTAGCACAGACAGATCTGGAGGCTCCGTGTGAATGCAGCAGGAGGAAACCTCTGTTGAGCGCTCACATTCAGTAAAGCAGGGCTATTTCAAATGACTCTTTTTTTTTCATAAATCCATTTTAAATAGTCACATTTTCTCTGCAGCTAATAGGATCATGGTAGAGGTAATCTCTGCAAATCTGACAGAAGAAAAGAGGTTCTGGCCTTCATCTCCTTCCTTACGATAAGTGAACAAATTCAAGAGTTTTTCCTGTGGGAGAGAAGAGGACGAGGAAAGCCGGAGCAGACAAAGACTGGAAACAGGGAGGCTGGTACGAGAGGTCGGCTCTGAGCCAGCGGCTAATGAAACATTCGCTCTTTCTTTGAGGGAAATCATGGTGAAATTTACACACATAATGCAACTACAAACACAGGTTATTAAAAGGCAGCGCGCACTAAAGAATAAAAATCCATTGTAAGATTTTGAAGAAGCCTGCGTGTATACTGTATTTCTGCTCTTTGAGGAGTCTGTGGCCTGTGCTGTGGTTTGGAATTCACTGTTTATTGAAGTGAACGAGGCACTTTTGTCTAAAGTGAAATATGGCTAAATTGCTGCATGTTTGCAGTAAAGTACTGTAAAGGCGCATCGCTCCCTGTGGCGCCTGTCATTCTCTCGTAGTGTTCGCCTCAGTGAGAGCGACGTAAACCCAGCAAACCCTTCATTCTCAAATCACCGCTTGACAGCGTATTTTGAGTGAACTGACCGCTGTTTATCCACCCAAACAAACAAATAGCCTGTATTTCTTCAGTGTCATCAAATGGAGTGTGAAAGATTCAGTCTGCTCATAATGGAGCGCAGGGAAGCAAGTCAAATTCAGACAAATGTAGAAATATTATTCAGACTGCCAAACAGACAAGCACAAGTAACGGTCCTTTCTCAGAAAATTACCAAAGCTTATTTTTACTATGCAATAAAAATATACAAGTTAACTGTTTTTGGTTCTGATTTAAAAAAATTAAATGAGATCTAAACTCAGAAGTGCACATATAAATGATCAATTTTGAGAAAATAAAAAGTCAGCATTGTGATGAAAAGAAATTCGGAATTTACTCACAATTTACATTTTGCAATTCTGAGAATTTCCTACAAATTTCCTACTTTTTTTCTTAGAACTGAAAGTTTGCATCTCACCGTTTTTACTTTAGTAGAGTTTACATCTCACAATTACTTTTTCCTTATGTTTACATTTTACAATTCTATTTTCCACACTATGGATCAAGTTTTTTCGGTAGGACCTCCCCTTTACAGGCCTTACTGGCACAGCCGCTGTGGGATCTCTATGAATGCCATGAGGAGGTTCTGAACTACAGCTCATCCACTGCATATCTAGTTATATCAAAAATGGAGCGCAGTTCTGTGTTCTCAGATTTTAGCACAAGCCTTCTCTGCTTTAAATAAGAAAACAGATTTGCTCTGATGGTTTTCAGATGGTCTCACCTGCAGCAGGTACGGTTCTTCAGCAGACTGTCAGCTCGGATCAGACGCTCGGCTGTTCTGAGGCATCCGTCCTACAGTATCAATACTGTGATGGCTGAGGAGCCGCACGCTCTCACATTTCCTGAGAGTGCAAAGACAATCGAGCAGATGAGCGTCTCAGGACTGACACACCAGTCACTTCAAGAATCTCTTTCAAGAGCTCATACAGAGCGACTGACAGCAGCGACGCCTGAGACATAATAAACAGCATCAAACAGCTTTGGGTATTCCTTGCTTCTGAATGAAAAATTCAAATAGATGGTGAACATCAGAAGCAGCGGACACTCACATTCTCCTTCAGAAAGAACAGGCTTTTTCTTTGTTTGTTTTGCTTTTTAGTGGAAGAAAGTAGGTGTGTCTTGCACACTGAGTTTTGTTAGTCTTCCAAAATCATACATAACTTGCAAAAACCGTTTCAAAACTAGTTCAGATGTGCAGTTTTAACATACATACGGGTCAATGTTTCAGCAAAGGCTTTGTGTGCAATAACTTTGTGGTGTATGTATGGTACGTATTCATCAGTATTTACCGGCCAAAAGCTTCTGACCAGTAAGATTTAGCCTGCGTTTATTTGAGCTGAAGTACAGCAAAAGCAGTAATGTTGTACTGTTTTCTGTTTTCTATTTGTATATACTGTAGTAGTGTAGTTTATTTCTGTGATCTTCAGTGCGATCCTTCAGTAATCATTCTAATAAAAAAGCTTATATACTACACCATTTAAAAGTTTATACTTTTAATTTTATTTTATTTGACTTAATTTTTTTTATTTTTTGAGAAGAAATTCATTCAGCAAGGATGCTTTACATCGACCAAAAGTGATTACACTTTTTTCAGAATGTTATAAATATTTGTATATATATAAATTATGTAAAGTATGATATGTAAAACTTTTTTTTATTTTGAGAAGAAGAGACGTCTTAAAAAAAAAATTAAAAAAAATATCTTAATGGTAGTGTGTGTGTGTGTGTGTGTGTGTCTGTACTTGAATTTGTGGTTTACGAGATATGGGTGACATGGGTATTGATACGTAAACATGGTTTATGAGGACCCTTCCTGTGTCCCCGTAAAACAAAACGCTTAGAAAACATACTAAACAATGTTTGATGAACTTCAAAAACAGTACACAGTTTCCTGTAAGGGGTAGGTTTAGGTGTAGGGTCAGTGTAGGACAATACCACGTACAGTTTGTACAGTAT
>JAUCMT010000036.1:16300321-16314141 GCA_032357475.1 Enteromius thamalakanensis
AGAAAACATACTAAACAATGTTTGATGAACTTCAAAAACGGTACACAGTTTCCTGTAAGGGGTAGGTTTAGGTGTAGAGTCAGTGTAGGACGATACCACATACAGTTTGTACAGAATAAAAACCATTACGCCTATGGAGAGTCCTCATAAATCACAAAAACCAACATGTGTGTGTGTGTATGTGTGAAGTTTTTAGCTAAAGTATGTATTTATAAATACCTTTATCCTGAAGGTTAGGTTGATAATATCAATTTGATTTTGTCTCATTGTTCCTCAGAATATATGTTCATGCATAACTGTGATTTTCCAGTCATGCACTGAAAGACGGCAGAAAGACTGAGTCTGAATGTGTTTATAGCAATTTACTCTGCCAACAGTTTATGCACAAGCTCCCCTACTAAGGACACTTGACTTGTCGTGCAGGTCTTTTAATGGATTGCGCTTCTGTTTTGTCCATCTCTTGACATCACATTTGATGACTCTTATTTGAAATGATGTACCCACTGCTTCTCGGTTAGAAGCAGACACTTATTTTGACATCTAATTTGGTGCTGGTGCTTGTGAAACCCCTGGAAGCCTGACCCGTGGTTTGTGTTGCGCGCCGAGGGCAAGGTTCACGTGTGAGGGGGTTTTGTTTGTGTGCTTACTTAAAGCCTCTTCATAAGAGACTAAAGCTTCAGACAATAAAAAAACTGGCTGGAGGAGGAGGAGCGGGGGGAGGAAAGAAGAAAACGGCAACCTTGCGGTGATTACTGGATCAGCGTGCTTTTGTACAATTACCATCACTTTGAATTTTAAACGGCGACTTAAAGGGCAGCGGAGCAGCTTGGAAAATTAGGTTGGAGTCTAATTAGTGCACTCCAACATGACAAGCACTGCGCTTTCAGCCCGAGTAAACCGCCCAGTCAGGCAAGAGACTGAGAGCCAGCACCAAAGCAGCTCTGTACATCACTCTCTCTGCCTCGCTCAGAACATCAGCAGAGCACATGCTGGTTATCATGTTTCATGCTGTACAGCTGTGTTTTTGACTTATTTTGTAACCTGATCAACATAACCTGACTGCAGTTTGATTAAGATTAAATGTAATGCACTCTTCAATTCTCTCATCATTTATTCCCTTCAAGTAGTTCCTAACCTGTATGCATTTCTTTGTTCTGCTGAACATTCTCATAGTATTTCTGTCCTTCTATGAAAGTCAGTGGTGACCCGAAGCAGAACCTGATTTTGAGGTCAACGTGTCCCTGGGTCAACATCTGTGTTGACCCTGGAACAACACTGATTAACCAATCAGATTTGAAGAACCAGTTTACAGGTTTTGTGAAGTTTAAGCTTACAGCCAGTGTTTGGTGCTTGTACCTCAGTGTCAGTCATCTATCATTTCATCTGATTTTTGGCAATACTCATGGGTAGGGTTGGGTTTAGGTGTGGAGATATGGTCAAAACTAAAATTTAAATAAAATAAAATAAAATGTTGTTCCAGGGTCAACAAAATATGTTAACTCAGGAACATGTCGGACTCAGAAAAAGCAGTGCTCTGTAGTGAATGGGTGCCGTCAGAATGAGAGTACGAACAGCTGATTAAAACATCACAATAATCCGCAAGATTTAATGTCGTGTATTTTATTTCCCATTCTGCAGCTGAAAAGCCATGGTCCACTGAATCAAGAGAGGAATATGCCCAAATGAGCCAAAACAAATATGTCAGAGGGTGATGGACTTTTATTATGGAGGAAAAGTTATTACAGACTCATATTTTAATTCATCTTAATGATGTATTAGTTAATCTTTTGTCTTCTCCAGATGTTAACTGACGGACTGGAGTGCTTGTGATGTTTTTATCAGCTGTTTGGACTCTTATTCTGACGGCACCCATTCACTGCAGCACATCCACTAATGAACATCTGATGCTAAACTAGCTAAAATAGCTATTCCTTTAAATGCAGTGTAAACCACTTTGGATAAAACTGTCTGCCAAACGTATGAATGTAAAGTGCTCTGTAACCGCATGTTGAGGCACTCTCTGACCGGACCAGATTTAATTCAATTTCTACAAAATGGGGTATTTCAAATGGCGCTCAGCCCCGACAATCAGCCTGGATTTAATTAACCTAAATCATCTCTTTGTGGTTGATGACAAAGAGCTCTGGGAGAGGACGGCTGATGGTCTATTGTTCTGAGAGCTTCACAGTCGATTGGTGCTGCCGCAATGAGCTGTCAATGAAGCATGGAGGGTGAACGGCTCAACATTTGATGAAGCCAATTTATAATTGCCTGGAAACTGTCAGGATGGAGACGGTTCTGATCTCCAGCATCGTTCGCTTGCAGCACAAAGGCATGAGGGGAAATCTTGATATTGTAGGTTTAAGATGCTGTGGATTTATGAAGGATGTGCCGTACATTGATTAAGTATTGACTTGCTATCTTTTTTCCTCAATCTTCATTCTGTTGAACAGTCCCGGCTCACACCCAAGAACTTCAGCGGCTCAATTATGCGACACTCCTGCATGAAACTCACTCGAGCAGAAAACAGAAAGATGAAGATGAGCAACGTTAATTCAGCAACTCGTTCGCTTTAATTGACAAGCTCTCAGTTGCAGAAGTCCGGAGAGCAGCGATCACATGCGTCTCTCGTCACGCGCTCATCTACATGTTTTAATAAGTCGGCTGGAGCGGGGAAGAAGCGCTCAGACGTTTAACAGATTATCATCTGCCGTGCTCAGAAATTCAATAAATATGAAATAAATGCATGAGACTCTGAAGCACACTCCGGTTATCTGCGTTTCTCGGTGCGTTCAGCACATCCTTCTCATTGGAGCTCCTATCAGAGTTTCTGGCAACACAAGCCATTTGTCTGATTGTACTGAAATCAGAAATGCACAATAACAGCCGACCCAGTACAATGATGCTTTTGCTGATTAACCATAGCATGATGCGTTGTTAGAGAACTGTTTGTAGCATGGTGTACATCCATCGTGTGAAGCAGTCGACTGGAGATCTCTGAGATTCTGCTGTAATGACTACTACAGCATTTATGTGCCCTGTCATTTTACTGTATCTGATGTTTGACTCGTCGAGGGTTATTCCACGACAACAGTGCCTTTTCCACCTAAAGGCAAAAAACAAACAAACAATAAAAAATTGCAATCAATATATATAGATATATTTGTAAAATAAAGAGATCTTAAAATTACAAGAAATTATATTGTGCCATTTTTTATTTGATCACTTTTTCTACCTCATGTTTTGGTATTTTTGTCAACCCTGTTACCGACACGAGTGTTACTTGATAATATAGTTTAATTATAGCGTATATGCCACTGAATCTTATAGACATTAGTTCAATAATATACTGATGGTTTTACTCAGACAATTTTTAAAAACAGGGTGAAAACTAATCTGTGTCATCCCTGTTACCCACATGTCAAAACCTTTACTTTTTAGACAGTAACAGGGATGATGATTTCAAACAAATGTACTAATTGCTAGCTAACTGTCAACTTCACAAAAGCACTTGCTGTACATTTTGAAATTATTTTGCTTGTAGAAATTGATAATATTAACTGTAAAAAATAATTGTTTAAATGTACATTTTAAAATGATAACAGGACTGACACTGCACGATGGCCCCCTTCAGGAAATCTTCCCCAAAAATGAAATATTATAGAGAGTGAGAGGAACATGCTTGTCTTTTAAGTGCAGGAATCCTGGTGTGGGTGTGATTATTTTACAAGGGCTCATTGATGAACGTAACAGGGCTGACATCAAATCATTGTACACCAATAAAATGATTTAAATGCATAATTATGCCAAAAACAATGCTTTATGAGACTGTTTAGAGCAACATGTAAATGGGATTTTTCTATCATTATGCAAATTAAAAGTCCCGCAGAAAAAGAAAGAAGTGAGGGGCAAGCCTAAAACCTGTAGTACAGTCTATTAAAACTATTTAATTATTTAACTATTTTAGAGTTTTCTGAGGAACGCATAACAAAGTTTTTTTTTTATTTGTTGTTATATTAAATCTATGTTTGATTATTTCTTAGGTATGCAAAATCACTGATTTCATAGAATGAGTCACACAACACTCTTCTTGTCCAAGCTTGCTTCCCAGACGAGTTTCTAAAGTTAGACTGTGTTATCAGTGCTGTTCATGACAAACCAGATAAAAAAGGGAGAGAGGAAGCACTTCTGCAGCTCTTCACTCACAGCTGAAAACATTGGTCACACGGTTTTATTTCTTTAACCGGATTTATCTAATTATCTGGAGGACAACAACAACAGCAGTGTCCGTGACATGGGGATCTCTGGCAGGAGTCTGACCTTTGACCTCCGGAGCTCTGTAACTTCCCTCCGCGGCTGGCGTGTGGAGGTCAGGTGACCGTGTGACACTGGGCTGATGGGATTTACTCAACGCTCCGGACCCAACCAACAAAACACCCAGCTGCATCTCTAGCAGATCACTTACGGACATCAGCAGGGTCTTTGATTGTCTATTTCTGGTGCAGCAAACACATGTACTTTATAAAGAATAAATCTCTTCTGCTCATCAAGGCTGCATTTATTTAATCCACAATGCAGTACAATTGTGAAATTCTATTTCAATTTAAGACAGCGGTTTTCTGTGTGGATCTGTGTTAAAGTGTGTTTCTGTGATGTACAGCATCATTACTCCAGTCTTCAGAGTCACATGATCTTCAGAAATCATAATAATATACTGATTTACTGCTCAACACACATTATTAGCAATTGTTGAAAACTGTTGTACTGCTCAATATTTTTGTGGAAACAGTGATGCTTTTTATTTATTTATTTCACAGATGAATAGAGTTTTCAAAAGAACAGCATTATTAATGTATTTACTGTCACGTTGGATCAATGTAATGCATCTCTGATGAAAACGAAGTATGAATTTATTTCAATTTTGAAGGCTAATGTATAGCCTACCGCACACCGACATGCACACAATACAACATTTTCCACTATGTTTGGGAAGTGAATATTTTAAGCTAAGAAAGGACAGTTGAACTAAAGGAAATGAGACTGGCTAAGAAAAGTTCACAATAGCAGCATTTAAACTGAAACAAATAGGAGCCGTCTCACACAATAGCTGACGTGTAAAGCTGCTGCAGAAAGCAAGACAGACAGAATTAGGAATGCTTTTAAATAATGACTTTTAAAGGAGGTTGTTAAGGAGAAAATAGCGTGGAGAAGAAAACGAGAGTTATTATTACAATCAGTGAGCGGAATAATAGCACAACAGAAAGCGGCGCTGCCACGGTCGACACGGAGCAGCTTCTAATCAGCTCAACCCGTCCAACATCTGCCAGTGACCCTGAAGAAGACGCTAATCGTCAGCATAAACCGCTGGGCACTTGTGTCTGAAACTGGAAATGACTTCAGCAGATGCATTCAGATGGCTCTCTGTCTTCTGCTTCCTTCTGAAGGACTGAAGCAGAGAAGAAGTCTGAACCTGAACAGTGCTGGAGGATGACGGAAACTGCAGTGAGCAATGGAATCTATTGGATTGCACATTTGGAAAAGTTTTCTGACTTTATTTTAGAATATTTTTGTCCCAACATGTGGTGAAATATATAATCCATTGCTTCATGATGTGCAAACTGACAAACTGAACTGGTTTAGTCATTTTTGGTTCCCTGTCTCTTCTTGACATGCATATATGTGACCCTGGAGTGCAAAAGATTAGTTTATCAAAATTGAGATTTATACATAATATGAAAGCTGAAAAAATGTTCTTCTTATTTAATTGTTTAATAGATTAGGTTTGTTAGGATAGGGCAATATTTGAATCTGCAATCTGAGGTTTCCAAAACAAAATCTAAATATTGAGAAAATCCCCTTTAAAGTTGTGAAAATGAAGTTCTTAGCAATGCTTATTACTAATCAGAAATCAAGTGTTCATATATTTACAGGAGGAAATTTATTAATATCTTCATCATTGATGATTATTGGCATAAAAGAAAAATTGTTTGCTAGTACTATTTAAGCACATATTAATATCTTATTCCACATCCCAAATCCTGCCCAATACCTACACTACCGCTCTAACTATTAATAAGCAGCAAATTAGGACTTTATAGAGGAAGAAGTTGTTAACAGTGTTACCATCATTTTTAAATACAGCACTAAAACAGTCCAAATATTTCATGTGTTTTCCTGCATGTCAGTGTGACCGTGAGCCAACTCAATTCTATGTGTTACTAATAGCTTTATGAATGGAACAGTAACAAGGACTATTTAAAAGAGAAAGTTATGGAGAATCAATGAAGGGTGAATATTGGCCCTCATGTGAATAACATCACAGTATGCAATATATACACAAGTAACTCCAATCTGACTGAGCAGGTTAAACTATCATAGAATCTAAGCAGTCAATCTAATTGTATAATTGAGGTTAGATGTAATCCGTTTGTACCCAGCACCGCCTGCACATGACAGGCGGGTGAGAGAATGACAATAATACACTAAGATGGCATAACAATAACATAATGATGAAAGGTGATGTACACGACATGTATCAACCAGCCAGATGCCTTCAGGAACATCTCCATGTTCAAATGTTTTAGTTTTGATTTGTAATAAATCATCTGTGTTGTGTTGTGTTAACACTGTCTCTGTTCAGTGTGTTTATAATATAACAGCTGAACGTAAAAACAATGCGAGTCTATGGAATGCCTGTGTTTATAGACCAGTTACTGTACTGTGTGTGTGTGTGTCTGATGAAGCACTGTCATCATATAAATATCACTGCACTTTTGACTCCAGGAAGCAGCTTTCTGAACATCTGACTCACATGCTCCTGATTTACAGTAAACCAGCCGCATTTCCTTCTGTGTCCGTCCTTGTAGAACACACGCACCCATCTACAGCTGTTCTCACTGCCACTAAACTCTGCACCAAAAACCACAAAGAGAAGGAATATGAACATATAAACCTCAAGATTGACAGATTGAGTATTAAATAAGTTCTCTGTTACGATACTACGCACTTCTGGGATAACATTTAATAATGCTTTGATGAAAGGCACAACATTCACTTTTACAGTAACACCGTCTATACTGAATACAGAACGCAACTACTCTTTTTTAAAACTGCATGTGGCCTGAACTCAAACTAATTCAAGCACATACCAACACAGTGTCCTTCCTGTAGTATTGAAAAAACTGCATAATTACAAGCAAATAATCAAAACTTTATCCCAACTGCAATTGGTGTTTTAAATAGGATCTTAAAATGAATATTATCATAATTGTGAAGTGATGCAATGTAAAGTGTTGTTGTGATGATGGTTATTTTTTAATTTTTTAATTTCTTTGTGTGGGTTAAGGCAATTTTCTACTCCATTTGTGATAGACTAGACAGCTTTGGAAGTGTATTGAATTAAATACTAAATTACAGTAAGTAGTCTTTGTTAATAAACATTACTGTAACCAAATACACTTCAACTGCTGTGCCGTGATTTTCTAGTTGAAAAGGAGTACATTTTCAATGAAATACTACAAAAATAATTTTTCAGTGTAAGTGAACATGTTGACACTTTGTTAAACAATGAAATGAGATTTTAAACGATACTGTTAATGGTTTACATTCATCCATTGCCTTTTTAACAGACTGAAGTGATTTTTATTTCATTTATTTATTTAGTTTTTACTCAAATAAACTTGATTGTCATGTTGAATATATTAAATTACAAAACATCAAACCAAGAACATATTTAAACATATATACAGTATATGAAGATTTTATATAAGTACAAAATAGTGGGTTAAAAATGTAAATTCAAAATACCACGTATTAACTGTCAGGTTTCGTTTTCTGCTGCTAGCAACACTGAACTCAATTACAGACATGTTTTTCAGCTAGATTTTTCTCGAACCCTCCTCTTGTTGGCAAGTCAGGCTAAAACTAAGCGCACTAAAGAGCAAACCCTCAGAGTGCATTCATATAAAAAAAACAGAACTATGTGCACTTTTCAATTTAAGACTGAAAAAAACAATCCTGTCAAAATCGAATTTTGGATGAATTTTAATATTCAAATATTGACACTGACAGAAACACATCCATTTGAGATTGAGCGAGTCCAGTGACAAACACAAAACGAGTGAAACACACACACACACACACTTATGTTGGTTTTTGTGATTTATGAGGACTCTCCATAGGCATAATGGTTTTTATACAGGACAAACTGTATGTAGTATTGTCCTACACCTACCCTACACCTAAACCTACCCCTTACAGGAAACTGTGCATTTTTAGATTTTCAAATAAACACTGTTTAGTATGTTTTTTAAGTCTTTTGAATTACGGGGACACTGAAAATGTCCTCATAAAACACCTACATATTGTAATACCTGTCATACACATGTCATTATACACATTTGTGTCCTCATAAACCACATACACACACACACACCTAACAGAAAACTATACATACCAGTACACACACACACACACACAGCGCGGCTATAAAAATTTCAAACTATGAGCAATCAAATATCCATCTGTCTCGTTGTCTTTGTGCTAATCCTACAAATACTCTTCACAAAGGAATTTCCAGTTTGTTTGTTTTCTGTCCTCCCGTTTCATGCAGCAACTCTGTCTCGTCTGCCCTGACCTTGCATGACCTTTGATTTATTCTTGCCAAAAAAAGAAAGGATGATATACAGACATGTACACACTGTGGGAAAAAGGGCATGAGGCAGAGAGGATTCTTTGATGGATAGAACAGGAAGAAGAGGAGGAGGGGGGGTTTGTGAAGGAAGAAAAAACATACTCTGCTAGTTTCCCAGAGTCCCACATTACCCAAGGGATGAGCTAGAAACAAAGCTGATATCCCACTGAAATAGGTTTGAATGGATTAACTCAAACCTGAACTTACATAACCATAATCACACATCTACTCTTCTCCACCAGCACTGGGAAATCTGCTTTAGTGTTTGCCAATCTACAATCTACAATCAAGTCAAAGAAGTTCAAATGTCTATGTGTTAGATTATGTCATTGAAGCCTGATTTTTTTTGTGGTGTAGATTGAGGTTGTCACTCCAGTTAAAGAGGGAAATGTATGTGAAGAGTCTGTAGTGTGTGTGCCTATTAGCCTCAGTCTGTGTGAGAGAAAGCTGTCTGAATGCAGATTTTACACCGCATGCCACCGCAAACAGTAAACAGCATGATTTGAGACTAATTGCTGTTAGACTGAGCTTCAGGGCTTGTAAAGCAGCACCAGATGAAACACTTGAATAATTTCATCGTTAAACAGGTCACATCTACATTCACTAACACATAGGGCTGTAACAATACACCAAACCCACGGTTCAGATCTTAACGCAATTTTTTCTGGATTGTGGGAGAAAAAAAGCGATCCATTCCTTTCAAAGATCCGTTAAAAAAAACAGCCCTGCGCTGAAAGAAGTGTCGCGATTTTGGTTTCATATCACAAATCGTTACAGCCCTCCTAACACATGATCAAAACAGCAATATTAGCTTCATGATATTAAAGCACATTTTCCACATAATCTTATTTTACATTACACTAATGAATACAGATGTACAGATGTCACATTTATATTGCTGTTTAGTTCCTGTTTGTCCTTATTTGGTCATTTTCTGCTGTTCTCTGATTTCGTTCATTATTTTCCACCTGTGTTAATTAATCATCTTTTTGGCCCTTTTGTGGTCGGATTTTTATAAGCCTTCAGTTTAGCTGTGTTCTTGGTCCTGGATTGATGTTTATTCATATTATACTTGAGTTGCTGCTGATTTAATGGAATTTAAAGAATCCTCCTTCGTTGTGTATTTCTACAGCCACGTCTCGTGACATTTACGTTTGCAGTGTTTTCTGGGATTTTTACCAAGGTCCTTCCTGTTTCACGAACTTGCAAATAAGAATTTTATTTTAGAATTACAATTAGAATTATATTAAATGATATTTTTCCTGGTTTCTAGCTCTATGCTTGTTTTTGCATGATCAGATTGGACTGGACGTGTAGGAGAAGTTATTGAGAAAGAGGCTCATAGAGGAGGGAGTGAAGGGCTGAGCTATGAGCCAGAAACACATGTGGAAACAATCAAACGTGAAACGCTTCCTGATAACATCAGCAGAGCGACACGCCATGTTCCTCTACGACTTCAGGAGACTGTGTACTTACAGCATGGAGTAACAAAGAATACGCACTCGGACCTCCGGCCGGGAAATATACTGAGAAAGAGTTAGATTCCACCGTTGAAGAGAATTCTGTTCTGGGAAGTTAGCAAACACCTACACACTCACACATAAACACACACTCACCCACCCACCCACCCACACACACACACACACACACTCACGCACACACACACACACACTCACAGCTATTTCCAGAGCATTACTGCAGTGTTCCTGGTGTGCCGCTCTGGATTAGAAACAGAGACAGCGGCAGTGAAATGAGTTTAACACAGAAACAGAAAGAAAGCAAAAGAGCTCTTAACTTCAAGATCTGTACATGTATGTTAAAGCTGTAATACTGTGAGAACACTAGTGATAAAAACACTGGAGCAGTGCAGCAGCAGCCATTATTCAGCTGAAGTTAGTTCAGTGTAGTATACCAAAAATACAAAATAAAGATAAATATCAGACAATTAAATATGATGTTACGTGTAGCAGGGATGGACAAGTAAAATTAATTTTCACCAAAATGTAAATTCTTATGAAGTTATATTTCTCATGGATTCTGAAGACTGTCTAAACATCTTTCTGTCTGTTATTAATGTGCTTTTCAAGAAAAAAACCATCCCCATGTCTTACACTTCCTTTAAAGAGTCAAGCATGCACTGAAGGATGTATATTAATTCTGCGTTCGGGGCAAACCGTAACCGTTTTTTTTTTTTTAGCCTTCTACCCAGTCGTGGCCTTATGGATAGGGAGATGGGCTTGTAACCCAAAGGTCACAAGTTCGAGTCCCAGGTCCAGCAGGAATTGTGGGCTGGTTAGTGCACTCTCTCCACCTTCAATACCACGACTGAGGTGAGACCCTTGAGCAAGGCACTGCTCCAGGTGTGTGTTCACTTCTCACTGCTGTGTGTGTGCGCTTGGAGGGGTTAAACGCAAAGCACAAAACTCCTAGTATGGGAAACCATACCTGGCCACATGTCATGTCCTTTCTTATACTCTTGAAAGAGCACTGGAACAGCAGTCAAACCCATGACCCATTATATTGATGTCCTCCCAGTTTCATATTTTGACACCACATATCCCATGAAACAACAATGGCAGCCAGCCCCTACGTATGCACTGTTTATGTGGTACGCTTAAAATGAAGGTATAACAGCGTCTCTTGCCTTATGTGCCATTTTTCCTCCTCCGTTTCTCTCAAATAAGCAAGGAAAGCACTTTTGGCAATAGAAATGATAATAAATGAGCATAAGCCCCATACGGTTCACTACGCTGGATTGTTTACATCTAGCTAGCACTCAGGCTTTGGTGTGACTTGCCTGGAACGCTACAAAGTCGTTAGTCGTGGTTTAAAGGAACACAGCCTGGTAATTTTTCATTACATGTACAACTCTGCACCAGGTGAGCTAAAAGCAAGTTTACTAGTGTAAAATAAATCTACTAAAAATTGATTTCAAATACTTTTATTTAATACTAAGTGTGATGACTCGAAGTCAGACATCGTCAGATCCATATGCAGCTTTATTTAAATACAAACAGGCAGTGTTCAGGCAGAAGATCAGGGTCACAGGATAAACAGGCAGAGAGTCTTGGTATTCAGAAAAGGTTCAAGATAACAAGGCAGTCCAAAAACACAGAGATAAACGCTTAGGATTGATGCCAGGGCAAAACTTTGCTACTAACTTCATTGAAGCATGTGCTTAAATAGTCCTCATAACCGCGAACACCTGTTCGTAGAAGTGATGCGGTGTTTCAGTAAACCGGGTCCGGGTGGGAACGGCGATGGTTCCCTCTGATGACGGTCAGAGAGAGCCACAGGGGTTTGATTTACTACACTAAGTATACAACAAATCCATTTAAATATATTATGTAATGAAATACTTTGAAGTTCTTCTTCTGGTATACTTCAACTCTGCTAAATTAGAACTAATAATTTTGTGCTTAATGCACTTTCATTGTGCAGAGTTTGTGTGCATAGGTTTTCTTTGTTTGGTTGTTTTTTGGCTCTCTGTGGTTACAGGAGCATATTTCCAGCAAGCCTGATTTATTTCAGTTTGAAGGAAGATGTTCAGTTGTGGTGCTCTATCTGTGTTTTAGTTCCAGACTCAGCTCCAGACAATGTGACAGTGTCGGTGAATGGGACAGATGTGCTCCTGAGATGGTCAGAACCTCTGGGAAAGATGAACGGTCAGCTGCAGGGATACCTGATGGAGTACAGTGCTCCTAACACAGAGCAGGTGACCACATGCAGGATTACTGCTTTCAGATTTACACTCCTCCATCTCTGAAGAGTCTCTCCAGACAGCTGTATGAGTGTGTCTGATTACTGTTGTTTCTGATGGACTGGTCAGCAGGTTGTGGTGGACACAGGTCTGGAAACAGAGCTGTTTGTCAATCTCTCATCTCCACTGTCAAACGTCTCCTTCAGAGTGTGTGCTTACACCCGAGCGGGGCCGGGGCCCTGGACGGCCCTCCAGACCATCAGTCTCATCCCTGCAGGTATAATACAGTCAGAGACCACGTCCAGATTAGCACAGCTCAGACAGACACACTGAGTGTTAATAATCTCTTCCCTTACAATGTTTTGCAGAAACGGGGCAGTCCAGAGGTGAGTGGCAAACACACACACACACCTTTTCCTATTGACTTGTAAATGCTTTTGTATTGATCTAATTATATTTTAACTACCGTGATGCTTACCATAAACCTGACCCCCTCTCAGAAACCTCTGTGCATGTGTATGTCTTAATGAAGATGTCATTTTCTGTGCGGAAGACTCATTTCATCCCACAAAAATAGGTCCCAGAGAAGAAACAGAAGTCAAGTTTTCCTTTTACTTCCCTTATTTAGATTCCTGTCTCAGAAAAGAGGAAGAAAAAGACAAATGAGGGCAAGAAAGGAACAGAAAGAAATGCAAAGAAATGAGCTGCAGGAGTGTTATTGAGTAGGAGGCATGTGGAAAGATCTAGAAGTAACATGCCCTGCTGTAAATATGGACTGTCCTGCAGGTCATTTTAATGAGCTAATTCCACCAATGGCCAGCTGAAAAACACACACATCCACTCTCTAGTCTCTGGAACTCGACTTCGTAGCCAGGCGGATTAATATAATTAATATAATGTCCACTATATAGAGCACAAATTTTATTCGAGCTGTTCACAGAAAGACAAACTTTTAGGGTGCTCTTTCAAAGGCAGCATGGAAAGGACAGGACCTGAGAGTGGGAACTGGAAACACAAGAGCAAAAACTATAAACTAAAAGTTTATATGATTATACCCATTAGACTCATGAGCCTTCAACCCAGGACTCGTTGTTTCTGGACAGAACTGCACACTACAGTGCTTCCTGTTTCTCTGTATGATCTCATTCAGCTGTCTTCCTCTGAAGGTATCTTGAGTGCTCCAGCGTTCTCCTGGCACTGGTGGTATGTGGTCATGGCCATCACCGTCGCCGTGTCTCTAGCCGTGCTCCTGGCCGTGTACATGACCAGACTGAGAAGGAAGGAGACACGCTTCGGGTGAGTACTAACCAGAGTTCTTGTTTACTGCTATTAAACCTAACGGGAAGATGAACAGGGGTCCGTTCTTCGTACCTCGCTAACTCAGTTAGCTGGATTTGATTGTTGTGGATTTGTCCTGATCTTGGATCG
>JAUCMT010000036.1:16318247-16329573 GCA_032357475.1 Enteromius thamalakanensis
TAATACATTACCATTACTCTGTTGTTCTATTTGATAATGTTCAGGGCTTTGCTACAATCTGTATTGTTAAAAGCGCTTTATAAATAAAAGTGACTTGACTTGATGTGTATCACCTGGCTGAGAAGAAATATAGAGCTGAGTATCATCAGCATAACAGTGAAAGCTAACACTATGTCTCCTGATAATATCTCCCAAGGTTAACATGTAAAGCGTAAAAAGTAACGGCCCTAGTACTGAGCCCTGAGGTACTCCATACTGCACTTGTGACTGATACAATACCTCCTCATTTACTAAAATAATAAAACCAGAAATATTTCATTACCATGAGAGGTAACACTTTATAACAACTACATGCTGTGAATCATTAGTTAAGCATTAGTTAATAGTCAGTTCATCCTTTATAAAGCATTGTTCTAACATTAATAATCATTAGTAAGCAGTTTATAAATACAGCTATAAATGCCTTGTTATTGGTTTATAAGCTTATCTAAATGTACAAAGGAGATTTAAAGACTCAGTTATCTTCTTAACAGAAGAAATAAACTAAAACAACACAGAGAGATACAGAACTGTTCATTTAAAGATGCAAAAACTGTACAATTGATTTAGTTTTTTATGAAACTGAAGGTTTGTTTTTTTATTTCTCAAGTGTACAGTTGTTCGATTACATCTTTTTCACATATCCCTCTGTGCTGTGTTTGTTCAACTTTGCTGTTTAGAATATAAATGAGTCTTTACATCTGCTTTATAAATGTTTTACAAGGTATAAATAGTCCTCACTTTAGATAAGCTCTCAAAAACAGACGTCTGGAAACTACTAAATGATTTATAACTACCTGACTTCGTCATGAATTACAACAGGAACATGTGTTAATAAAGCATTTATTAAAAGAATGAACAACTGTTATCATGTGTCTGAATAATAAGATTTATTAATGTACTTTTACATAATTTATTAATCATTTACTTTCTAAACGGTGTAATAAAACACTGACAACTCCTAAATAACTGGTTTGTAAATAACATAATAATTTTAAAAAATGATAAACGGATCATTAATAAAGTATGAAAATACAATTATTAAACATGAGGTATATGCTCAAGAACAAGGCATTTATAGACGCACTTGCAAACTGTTTACTAACCATGTGAAATTATAATAAAGTGTTACCTATCTTATAACAGCAGCAGATCACTTACATTCTGCAAATGCCAAATATTGCAACAAATGCATCTCTACTTTAGCATGTGTGTGTGTGTGTGAGTAAGTGTTGGTTGTTGTATGTTTGTGTGTGTGTGTGTCCACAAGAACAGAAAAATCTGACCATTTTGAGTGGCCTGTGGTCCCGAGAGGGAAATAAATGATGTAAAATAGAATGCAAACAGCTATTGTGTAAGGGGTAGGTTTAGGGGATAGAAAATATTGTTTGGTCAGTATAAAAGTAAGTCTATGAAAAGTCTCCACAATTCACAGAAACAGATGTGTGTGTGTGTGTGTGTGTGTGTGTGTAAAATGTTTGTATTCTGTCACTCATGTTTTCAGGAGCGAGTCACTGATGTGGAAGAATAATCACAACTCTCTTCCTGTCGGCTGCACTGTACTGGTCAAACAAATTAAATTACTGCTGCAGTATGTGAGTCATTTTATGTAAATTACAGTGTTAATGTTCTGCGTCGCGCCGCTGCCAGCTGTGGACATTTTATTGTTGTGTTCTGCTGCGGTCTATCTATAATGAACATGTACTGTATATTCAGTAAGACTCCAGCCCTCCTCTTTCTCCTCATATCTCTCGGCTCACGGCTGACACAATCCCAGCCCTCAGAGAATGGTATAGATGTGAGCCTGATACTGTCAGCCTCGTGTTCCTGCTTTTAGACATGGGATCTGTTTGCTTAAGCAAAATGCTGCAATAAAAATGTTTTTAATGAGCATCTCTGCCTGTTTCCAGAAAAAAATATCAATACACCCTCAAGACTTCACACATTTTCCAGAGCAGTAAAACTTTGTCAGATATTAAGGCTTATTGCTGGTGAATATATCCTGTGGTGTATTTTGTTGTATCTGGCAGGTTATTAAATTGTTTTTGACTTAAAATATAAAGATGATTACACAATTGTTGCCATAAATGGCATTTAAAACAAGACACTAGATACACTAGAGATACAAGAGACAACTCATACTCTCTCTGGTCTGTTGATCAGTTAATATTACTTTATTATAAGGTGTAATAATACAGTAGTAGCTGCTGTACTTAAACAAAACATAATGTACTTCTCATGTAACTAAGTTATGGATTAGTCTGTAATAAAGTTATTAATGATGTAGATGTAACCGACAGCTACTGTTCCACGTTTGTTACACGTCTGTTACACAGATACTTACGTGACCAAATGATTGTCACAAACAGTATGTGCTTAAACACATGACAAATTACAGGATATTTCGCGGGCATAAGCTACTTAAAAAGTAGTATCAAGATTATACTTAAGTGTAAGTATCTGTGTAACAGACTCGGTGTGTAACACGTGTAACAGTAGCTGTCTGTTACATCTACATCATTACTAACTCTAATTACAGGCTGATCCGTGATAAAAACAGTTTATTTCATGAAAGTACAATTGCTACTACTAAGTACCTAATTAGGTACTATAATGTAATTAAAAATAAAGTGTTACCAACATATATATATATATATATTTATTGCAATGCCAGCTTCTATGATTAGTTTAATGGCTTAAGGTAAGTATATTTTAATACAAAAGTAGAAAAAAAACAACGACTCACAATAATAAGACTTTCATCAATTGATTCATTACATTTTATTAAGACGTTAAAAAACGTTTTCTGAAATGTTATATTTAAAAATGAATAATTATCTAATAAAAAGTGGATAAATCTAGCCTTAAAATTCCTGTTTGTTTTTGTAGTCATATTAAATGTTGTTGTTTTTTTGTATTTCTCTTTTTATCATTCCATCAATCAAAATAAATAAATAAATAAAATACTGTCAACAGACAGAGAACAGCCATTTCTTTTTAAGTAAAGTGTTCAGAGTATAGAGAGGAATAAAACTGTGAAACTATGCAAAAATCTGAAATTTGCAATAAAATAAACACTTAAATGTGGATCTGGGAGGTTTTCTTTCCACTGTCAGGAAAAAACTGCCATAAAGACTTACCATAAAGAAAGGTGTAGATTTGCTTTGTGTAGATCTAAAGCACACATGAATGTAATACAAATATGACGGCTTGGTCCTGCCGTTAAAAGAAAGCTGGTGAGCACATTCATGAGTTATATGTTACAGCAGCTCGTCTCTTCACCTAGATTAGGATTTATGTGCAAACGGCCAGCTGAAATTTACACCCGGTTGTTCTTGCAGTAATCTGTGGAATGAGGAAGTGTATCCTTGTATTTCATTAACTCCTGCCTAATGACATGAGCGCGTCTCCCCACAGGGGCCGCTGATGGAGACGTCGAGCGCCGAGCAGAAATTAATGCGCTGGGGTTAAACGCTGGAACTAACTCGTGTTTCAACAAAAGGCCAGCCATTACAGCCAGCCATAAAAACCATCAGATCCGTCTTGATTTCACAGGCCTCCAGTCTCTGCTCTTGCTCTTATTTAGTCTTTTTCATCACGCATTTGCTCGTCATCGTTACAGTGTTTTTCAGCTGCTTACACACAAAATCTTGTCTCGTCACACAGTTTGTGAAATCTGACTCTCAAGCAGCAGAAACACACCAAATCAGCAGAACCAGACACATTCCCAGCCTTTGACTGAGCTTTTTGCAAAACAACACAATTCTCTCTGTAACACCCACACATCTAACAGGAATTAATATTAGGGCAAAGGTGTCTGGAAATGTTTGTTTTTGAGATGTGTTTGTGATATTTTGAATGCAAGAGATGTGAGGCATATTCCATTTTGTGTGTGCAATTATTGGGTCTGTGTGTGAAGTTTGGGAAAAAGGGACACATTTTGAAAATGTGTGCAAGCATCTGAAACTGTAATAAATCATCTTCGGTGTGACTACACAGAGCTACATTTCTCCTTCTAAGTTCTGACAAAACGCTGTTTTGTGTTTCTGAACAAAAAGGGCTTCAGCGATGCAGCATTAATGAGGAACGCATCTGAAACGAGGCGGTCTGGAGAGCCTGGCGCTTCTGCTAATTGGAGATGATTTTCATAAAGCCTGTGGATCGGCTGACAGCCTCTGTCCTTCACTTCTCTCGTTCCCGGGACACAAATGAAGTGGCGGAGACTTCTCAGAAACTCAAGAGTCCACAGGTGTAATGGACTCGTGCTCAAGCCGTGTTTGTCCCCCTAATTAGCCGCTCCCCCTTGAGCTGTAACAAGGGCCCTAACGAGAGTGTTTTTTGCAGTAATAATGGCTGCAGATACCTGCGGGGTGAGAGCGTGCTGCTGTTTCTCATCCTGTCAGGCAAACTGTGGAGTGCTGGGGCTTAATGATCCTGAAAACAAGACTGTGTGTGTGAGAGCGCTTCATCCAGATCCTCTCCTGCTTCTGCTGATGCTTCTCTGCAGACGGCAGCGCTGTGTTCAGTCACTCAGGACCTGCTGGTCTTTATCAGAGCGCTCGGACCGGATCCTCCTGCATTACACACTTCTGCAGAACTTTATTCACTACTAGGAATGCTTGTCTTGTTAATATCTTACAAAATATATACAAATTCTTAAAGCAAAAAAGTAAAGTACAAATATTTTCTTGTTTTTAAAAAAAAAAAAAAAGCTAAATAATCTGCCAATGGAGTAATCAAAATAATCCTGCTTTCTATTTCTATCATTACTTTGCTGGTTCTATGATTATTTAAAATTAATTTAAGACTTATTTCTTTCTGGAAACAAGACAATAAATGTATTTTTTACCTTCCTAGAAGATATTTCTTGATATTTTTTATATTTCGTCTGGACACAAGACAAAAACAATTAAAAAGCATTTTTGCAGTGATTGGTATCATTGTTAAGATTAATCCAATCATGTCAGTGCAGTTAAATCGATAATATTACTAAATATTTGTTGTATTCTTTTCATTAATCCTTTAGAAAATGTTAGTAAATCAGTAATATTCTTTAAATAAAGCTGCAGTTTTCTGAATGTACCTCTGACATGCAGCCACATTATATTATTGCTGTTATAGTGACGTTACGTTATTTTAAGTCACTGTTTTTCTTCCTTACTTTTGTCTTGTTTTCTACATCACAGCATTCTTAAACCAAGACTGCAGATTTAAAAGCTGTGTTTTGTTTGTTATTTAAGAAAGAATAGAAAGCTGAAATCACACTGATCAGAAGAGCAGATTTAAAGCTCCCATCTAGCGGCGATGTTTCTGAATGTGCATCATGGGAATATGATGCGGGGATATGGACAGATGAAGCAGGAGGAGAGAGTCACAGATGTGCGTGAAGAAGCCTGAGGCATCATGAGTCTGATGAAGAAGACTGCCGCTGAGAGAAGAATCTCTGGATGAGTCTCTGTCTGTCCTCGGCTGTCCCAACAGAGAGGAAGCGCTCGGGCAAACACATGATGAGCTAAAAGAGCCACAGTCAAGACCAGCTGACATCAGAAGAAACGTGTGGAGATGCTTATACCACTGACTTATTATAGGGATTGTTCTTTCATCAAATAAAGCTTGAGGAAATATTATCTGTGCATCACGAAAATTAACACTCAATCTGAAATGCCTCCGCATCAACACTAATCAAACTAATTTCATCAGAAAGGACACGCATTAGTGCTTGTTATCAGATATGAGCACAAAAAGTGAACGCTAACTACCGACCATCTGGCTCTCACCCAAGCTAGCGGTCGCTGATGAGAACAATAGCGTTCATTAGGATCGTTTATCATGCTAGTGAGCTCAATTTACTTTTGCTTCCATCACGAGACCTGCTCATTAGGATTCTAAACAGCAGTAGTGAGCATGGCACGGGCTTCACACACACCACACCAGCAAAGATGGAGTAGGTGGAGCGCTAGCTCTGAGCGATGCTAATAGAAGTGCAGCGGTTGTGCTGGGTGTCTCTGAGAAGTCAGCAGCAGATGTCTTTGTTGCTGGAGCAGCGGGAACCTGCGCTTCACACTGCATTCCTTCTCCTGCCAGCTGCCTGCTTAGCTGCAACTTTTCATCTCTTCTGTCGCCGCAGAGTTTTCACTATTAGCAAGAATTGAAAAAAAAAAACACTTAAACTGCACCCTAACCATCTGAACCTCTACCACACGATCATCACACACACACTGTATACAGACTAGAAGGTGATTGAAATGATCAACTACTAAGAAATAACAAATGAAATCCAGTCATGTCAGTGCAGCTAAATCAACATCATCACTGAATATCTGTTGTATTTGTAACTAATATTGGTATGGGATGCATGCTTTAGAATAGTTTGAAGATTATCAGCAATATTTCAAACAGCATGTAAATATTTTCCAGCTAAAGATATATGATTTTGTTTTGCTACATCTTTCTGACAATATGTTCTCTTCATTTGCTGTTCTTTCAAACTATCATGATATATACATATATACAGACTAGAAGTTGTTTGGGCGCTGAACTGAAGTGATGAAAACTCAACTACTAGGAAAAAAAGTCTGCCTCGTAGCTCGATCAATGAGTTCGATGTGTTTATATTGAAATAACTAAAGTTTTTCCAAAATGGCCAAGTTCAAAATGGCCACCATGGTCATCACCCATCTTGAAAAGTTCCCCCCCTCACATATACTAATGTGCCACAAACAGGAAGTTAATATCACCAACCATTCCCAATGAATGGCCCACCCTGTATAATAGCAGACTGAAAAACCTGATCTGAAGTCATTTGGACTGCTTTCGTGAAGAAGAAAAAAAGTGATCTAATTTACTACAAATCTCATTAACTGCTGATTTCTGATATTTAAATATCAAAAGCTTCATTATGAAAAACAAGATTTTTACCTCCACTATAGACATTTCTTTAGTGTTACACAGTTACACACAGTTGACAAAAATAACTTGCATCCTTAATGAAGGCATCGACTGCATTTATATTGTGTAAAAAAACACATATTCCAGATTACAGTGTCTGGTAAAATGTAATATCTGATGCACAGTGAGCAGTCATACACTTGTGTAAAGCAACAGTGATCTACTTAATGCAATAAATGGTCCTGGTTGGAGTAACAGTAATTAGTGAGGGGTTGATCTCTTTTCCACTTTAAAGCTAACGTGCTACTAACAAACTACAAGGAGTCGGGATCATCATTTCAAAGTGAAAAACACCTTAAATCCTTACTCAAAGTAATTACTCAAACACTAATTACTACGTTGTTTGACATTATTATATAGTATCTGTCACATACTGTATATCATATTCGATCATGAGCTTGTCAGGATCACTTCCTAATTATTAACATTTGTAAGTGAATAATCATTGTTATTATTATTATTATTATTATTTTATGTTTAAGTTTGAAATAAACAGAGAACATCCATCCTTTGGTAAAAGTATAGTCACAATTTAACATGTAGCTGAATTATTTGGGGGATATAAAATTCATAAATGAGTTTTCCCGAAGAACCCAATTGTTTACTTTTAAGACGTTACTGTTGTGATCAGAAATTAATTGGTTATTCTTTATTAATAGGTCATAGTTCACAATGAGGATATTTTCATATAATAGTTATCGAGCATCTAAAAATGAACTACCTTTGTCTTAAAGTTGCTGTAACTTACTGCTTAGTTCATCTGTTAGTTAATAGTATTAAGTTACAGTAAGTGTTAATGTAGAACTACCTATTACTTCCTGCATTATAAAGTGTTACCATATACTTTACAGATAATAAATATACACTGTACACACACCTATAAAACCTTTATTTTGGATGTGAAATATCATGATTAATCATTTAGCAGCACTAAAATGTAAGCATAAAATGATAAATGATAAAAACTTTATTTTTCTGTTTCATTAACATAAACGCTTCCAGAAGGGCTCACCGAACACAATCCGCTTCATCATAACAGAGCATGTTCCTGTCTTCACACTGTGCCAGTATGGCGTTGTGTGCGGTAATAAGAAGATTTCCTACACTGTGGATGATGAAAGGTTCTTGATTAAAGCGAGGATGTTGAGTTTGACTCGGAGCGAGAGGATTCATCTTGAGGGAGTGTTTTACTGTCTCTCGGCCTCAGCAAACGCTGCCCTGTGAATAATAGCATGTCCATCAGAGAGGATCTCGGGCCCTCGCTGGGATTTACTTGGGTGGTAATACATAAGCTGGGGACAATAAATGATTCATAATGTATAGTTTTGGCTCAGTAATTTCAGCTGTTGTACAAGGAACAGTATTAAAGCAATTCCACACTATGGGCTCCATACATGACAGCAGCTATTGTCACACGGTGTCTCTGAGGAGAGCCGTCCTCCGCTTATACATATGCACACGACTCACATTTCACATCTCTATAAGAAGCACGGAGCACTCATGTGGGCGGGCTTTGTAATTGCTGTAAATGTTTCCCATGCCCTAACCCTTCAGCAGACAGATAGATGGACCAATGCTGCTAATAACACTAACAGAGTTTACTGTGAGCCGAGATACAGTGCTTTCTGTGCACTTCAGATTGGACCTTCATTCTCAATCTGATGCATATTGTTTGGTCTCAGTCTAAAACAGAAAGTCTAATCACTCGCTGTATTTGCACTGTGATGTATAATGTGCGATGTTTGTAGATTTACATTTCAAAAATATGTTTTTGCACATTCCTATTGATCTTGTCGCGTTAAGTCACCTTATTTTTATTTATTTAACAATACGTATTGTGTCAGAGCAGCTTTACAGTATCAAATACAGTAAGTATACAGAGTGTCAGTAAGGCAGAAAGACAATAGTAAACCCTCAGTTTTCAGTCTCTGTGCAATCATGCTGACAGTATAACTGGAACCAAATATCAGAGGAACCAAAACTCCATCGGTGACAGAAATGGAGGAAAAAAATCTTGTATCATGTAATCAAATCATGTTCTCTCTTAAATGTTAAAACATTTGCAGTGTATTATAGGCCAACCTGTAAGACTGCATCACTCTGGTTTCAACCACAAGCTCTGTGACTCACAAACGTCTGGGATTTCTACATGTTTTCTCCATTCTGATCATTCAAAGTGTAATTTATCTGTGTTCAATAATATTTCTCCTGAAAGTTTAAGTTAAAATAGAATACAAATAATATAGTGTGCAAGACAAGAACAAGCTTTTTAAAAAATGTATTACTGATTTGTCTTGGAATCTAAAATTCCAGCCTAGAAACAAGCCGCAGCACTCAACCTTTGCTCTGCAAACAGAAATGTAACATTTGTGTACAGTAAACAATGTAAACAGTGCCAGATGAAGACTTTCAAAGTGAGTGTTGAATCACACATATTCGACAGCATTCGAGACCTTTTTTCAGCACTTAGCCCTTAAAATTAAAACCCCACTGACGGCAGGATGGCAGCGGAAGGCCTACAGTACATCATCCCTCTAGCACTCTATTCTCTAATGTAGTTTTTTTTTCTAAATCTGATGTCACATGGCATCTCTGCGTAACACTGAGCTCCATCAATTAACCGGCCGTTAATCAGCCGCTGCGATGACATCATGCAAACGCTTCAGTATTTACTCCGGTTACGGCTGGAAGGACCGTTTCCTGGAGAAATGCATAGTTTTAACAAATAATCCTCTGCTGGTCTGTTTTTAATGGAATTTATGGCTTCATCCATTACCCTTTTTGTGTTAGTAATTATTTCTAAAATACCAAAGAGCCATCTTTTGGGCCCCAGCCGTGTGGCGCTGCTGATTTATGGGGCTGATTGGGCTCTGATGCTGTCTCAGCGAGGTGTGACATTTCAAAATATTTATAGCTCTGGCACATTAAGGGCTTCCCTCTGAAGGTGACCGAGCGCTCTTCCCTAGGCCCTTTAATTAATGCAGTCCTCTGCTCTACCGCTGTCTAATTTATCCACTCCGTATCGTCGAACATGCCCAGAACGGCACGGGACGCTGCAAAACACATCATAAACAAGCAGCTCTTCCTTGAGCCAGATCACTGCCGCACCAAACCACATCAAAGCACTGAATCTTTAATATTTTATCGATCCGATCTAAACCTTCTGCCCAAAGTGGCAATTAAAATTCAATTAAACTGACTGAAAGCATCATATTAAATTTCAGCTCTTTACGAGCTCCCCACTAATGCTTCAGGACAAATCTCAAATATAATCACACTCTTTTCAAATGATACCATCTCGCCCGCTTGCTATAAAAGTGACACGTTTAGGTATACTTCCAATAACTCTTTAACTATGACCCTCTAATGAATACTATTTTATAGCCTTTAAATCAGTTATTATTGGGCATTTTAATAAAGCGAACTGACTGCTATTGTTTTACACGCTACAAGAGGAATTATTTTAATTTTGAGTTCCGTTCCGCTGAACTTCTCTTCTGAACATTGAACTGCAGTATTAATATGCTCCGGCAGAATTACACAGAGATTCCAGTCTAGATATAATTGATGACGCCGCTCGAGCGGTAGACTCCAGAACCTCGTTTGTCATCGAAGCTCAGCGATCTGCTGAAACGCTGAACAAATCAACTAAACTTTCTATTTACAAACGCAATATAACCGCTCTTCACTACGTTGCTAAGGAAAGGTTGAAACAGGTTTCTACGGCGGTTGCTAAGGTATTGTGCACGGTTGTTGGGTGTGTTCTTCCTCACTGAGTTCAAGAGTCCTGTATCCTCTGTCTGTAGATGTGACTCGAGTTTCTCCTTCACTGCACAACTCTGTGTGTGTGTGTGTGTGTGTTTGTCCATCAAAGGAAAGTAAAACCTGTATTTTATTCTTTTTTAAATTGTAAAAGATGTTTATTTGATTGCAAACAAAGTTGAAGATGCACAAGTGTGCAGAATAAAGCAGAACACCTGTCCTCAGATGCTATGTAGCTGAAGTTCACTATCTTAAAGGTTGTGAGTGGTCAGCAGCTCTCTTCTAGTCTCTTTGCACAGCCAGCATAGACTGCTCTGTCAGCTTCAGGAATCAGTCCTCTGTGCTGAACACACTCCAATATCTGTGTTCAGCTGTTCTGGAACAGTGTTGAAACACAACTTAACACTGATTTCGGTAACGCTTTAGATTAGAACCCGCAAAGAACTACGTAATTAAAGTGAAATTACGGTGTATGTTTCTGTAATTACAGTGTACCTATTAAGAACGTACATGTAGGTATAAGGGAACAATATGTTATTTTTGTGCAATAAGGGGATAACAAACCAGATATTCAACC